>RJWM01002704.1:0-22437 GCA_004363535.1 Dasyprocta punctata
TTAACTTTTAAAAATGAGCTCCAAATTTTGCTCACATCTTTTCTTTCTTCTTTTTCTTTTTCTCTACCTCCCCAGCCCAATTCTGTCCATTTCTGCAAGCTCATAAATTATTTCTGTTTTGCTACCTTAGCCCTTCCCTAAAGATTTCTCATTGCAAACCATTATTGTAACGCAGCTAACATGAACCCAGAGTCCAAAATCCAGACTTGATTGCAAGTCCAATAATTTTAGCTGTAAAATCTTGAACTAGGACCCTCACTTTGCTATGTCTCAGTTTCCTAATATGAAAAATAAGGCTATTAATGGCAACTTCATAAGATTATTAAAATTGGATGATATAATCTTTATATCATCTCTCGTATTCAGATAGAACCATTTCCCCCCAGGGTTTGTTTTGTTTTGTTTTGTTTTGGTGCCGAGGGTTGAATCCACTCAGGGATTTTCTTAATCATTGGTGAAGTTATCCCTTTCAATTCCTTTCTCTGAAGGAGCCCCAAATGGACACATTTCATTATAGTAGTCTCAAAGGTCCTCAAACTAAACAAAAAGGAGGCTGAGTCATTTAAGCTTGACCAAAGGAAGGTTGGATCATCACTGAATGGGGAACTACTCAGAATTCTTTGGTGCTACTTTCTTCTGAGGAAGGAGGGACCAACTCCTTTCTCTTCCATGATTTTTCTTTTCTTTTCTTTGTTTTTTAGCATTAAGGGGACAATGATGCACTTCCCCTGGAAACTTGAGTTTCTATTTCTGAACTTAAAGAATTAAGTACAATTAGCTATACCTATAACTAACAGGGCTTTAAATTCTGACTATAATATACACAGCTGGCTTTCTGTAAATTCTGATAGTTGCGTCCAAAGGCAAGGGTCAGAGAAGTTTTGGGCCATGAGCTCTTTGAGGACAGGAAATACCTTCTTAGTTTTGTATTACTTATCTTTGTATATCTCAAGCCAACCAGAGTCTATAGCAGCCCAATTCATGTTTGCAGAATAAATGGCCCTTTCCAGCTTCACTCTTGATCCTTGGGATTCATACCCAAGGGGTCTTTTTAAATTTTTTTTTATTTCAAAGAAAATAAACCTGGACAAAATAAAACAGAATAAAGCCAATCAAATAAAACAATGAAAGTGATACAGAACTTAAGTCAAGATAATAAGAAATCAACAATGGCTACCATAATGTCTCTTGTTTTCTTCAAAATATCGGCCCATACCATCAGACATAATAAAATCAAACAAAACAAGACAGAATAAAACCAAACCTCAAACAAACAAAGCAAAACAGAATAAAACCAAACCTCAAACAAACTAAAACAACAACAAAAGCAAAATGACGATGACAACAACAAAAAATAATAGCTTTATAGGTTTTCAAAACAAGATGATAGGAATTTAACAGTGGTTGTTATATTGCATATTGTTATCACAATAGTTGCTCAGGTTATCAGACACAGGAATAAAACAAAATAGTAGAACAGAACAAAACATTGGGTTTCAAAAACAAGACAAAAGGAAATCCCCCAGAGTTGCTATAATGCATATTGTTATCCTCCAAATAGATGTTTACACTGCCAGCTTTAGTCCTGCAAAGTCAATCAAACAATACAAGCATTAAGTTATTTTTTTTTTCACTTCAGTTGTTATCATCTCAGTCTGAGTTCCTCCAAATCAGCCAGTTGCTTGTGGGGGCAGGAGGATGTTGTTGCTCTTCTTGTCTCCTAGCCCGTGCACCAGCTGGCTCACAGGAAGGTGTGCTTTGGCTTCTTGATTCTCTTCTGGTTCCCCATGGCCACCCAAGGGGTCTTGTTCTGTCAGATTTTGAGAGTTGAATGCGCTGGGCTATTTGTTGCAGTTGCTGTTTTAAATTTTATTTGAAATCAGTTAAATTGCCTCCATTTCAAATTATACCAATGACCAAAGTTCGTATTTTTAAGGAAAGAAAAATGATAGGTGTTATTATTTGATTGTGATTATCTCACCATGTAGAAACTTGAAGGAAATGTTACAAAAAGCATTCCTTCTCTTCTCAGTTGCCTCTAAATTGTACTGTCATAGCAGACTTCTGATTGGTGGCCTTTCTTTATTTCTTACTTTTTCTTTCTTTCTTCCTTTTTTTTGGGGGGGTGGGGAACCAGGAATCAAACTAAGGACCTAACACTTGCCAGGCAGATGTTATGCCACTGAGCTATATCGCTGGACACCGGTGGGCTTACTTTCAACCTTCCTTTCTAATTTTTTTTTTGAGACAGAGTCTCACTATGTAGTTCAGACTGTCCTTGAACTCATTATGTAGCCTAGGCTGGCCTCAAACTCACAGTGATCTTCTTGTCTCAGCCTCCTGAGAGCTGGGATTACAGGCATGCACCACTGTGCCCAGCTTGTTTTTTCTAATTTTTTTTTTGTCTTTTTGAGACAGGGTCTCACTATGCAATTCAGGGTGACTTTGAGCTCACTTTGTAGCCCAGCCTGGTCTCCAACTTGCAATGATCCTCTTGCCTCAGCCTCCTGACTACTGGAATCACAGGCATGCACCACCACGCCCAGCTGTCTTTTCTAATTTTTGTCCTTTTATTAATTTAGCAAACTCCTATTCTGTACCAGGTCCTATGTTAAGCTGGAGACACAAATGTGCTATGTCTCAAAATGTTCCCAAGAACAAGAAAAGTGGAGAGAAGTTTTGAGAAGTGGAGTATATCAGCATTACTTGAACATAAAGTGCATGTGAGAAAGTGTCAGGAGTTGACAGGCCAGATGATATTAAGAAGTTCGCATTTTATCTTACAAATGTTGGGGGGAAATGGAAAGACTTCAAGCAGGCACTGAATTATTAGAATGTATGCCCATTACAGTGGCAGCCAGGAATAAGAAGGCCAGCTGGTGGCAAGACGGGGGACAGAAGATACAGTTAAGATAGTTCTGATCTCTTCTCAGGGCTTCAGATTCCACTATCCATATGCACTGGGACAGATCATGGGTAAACAGCATAGTGGCAGTGACTAAGGGCAGATTCCAGAGGTAGTTAGAAGTTAGAATTTCGGTGTTCAATGAGATGCAGGGGATACAGAGAGGGGCTTTTTTTCAGGTTGCCAGTTTCAGTCAACAGGACAAGTGGAGGCACAACTAAGGTAAGAAGAACAGAAGGAAGAGGGGGTTTCTGGTTAGAGATATGAGTCTGGCTTTGGAATAGCTGAGTTTGAACTGCCTATAAGATCTGCAGGTGGATTATCTTTGACAGCAGTGCCAAACACACTCACTGGAAGAAAGATAGCCTCTTTAATAAATTATGCTGGAAAAACTGGCTCCACACATGCTGAAGATTAAAACTGGACCTGTATCTTTCACTATGCACTAAGCTGAAATCAGAATGGATCAAAGATCTTAATATTAAAACAAAAATATTAAATCTGCTGGAAGATAGAGTAGGAATACTCTTGAAGACATTGGTGTAGGCAAAGACTTTATGAATAAAACTCTGATTGCACAGGAACTGTCACAAAGAATCAACAACTGTGATCTCACCCTATTGAAAAGCTTTTGTGCAGCAAGAGAAACCACCAACAGAGTGAAGAGACAATCCATAAGGTGGGAGAAAATGTTTGCCAGCTGTACCTCAGACAAAGGATTACTATCCAGAACATATAAAGAACTAAAAAAAAAAATCAGTCTTCCCAGATTTAAAGACCCAATCCAAAAATGGGCATCTGAGATGAATACGCACTTCTCAGATGAAAAAATACAAACAGCAAAGAAATATGTGAAAAATGTTCAACATCACTGGTCATTCGAGAGATGCAAATTAAAACAACATTGAGATTCCACCTCACCCCAGAAAGAATGGCTAGTATCAAGAAATCAACCAATAACAAATGCTGGAGGGACTGTGGGGAAAAAGGAGCCCTTCACTTTTGGTGGGAATGTAAACTGGTGCAACCACTGTGGAAATCAGTGTGGAGAGTCCTCAAAAAACTAGGACTACAGGTCCCATTCAACCCAGCTATTCCCCTTTTGGGTATGTTCCCAAAAGAATGGAATACATCATACCATAGAGCCAGGGACTTAGTTCAGTGGCTCAAGAACTTGCCTGGTAAGCATGAGGTCATGAGTTCAATCCCTGGTACCAAAAAAAAAATCATACCACAGCAATATATGTGCACCCAGTTTATAACAGCACAATTTGTAATAGCCAGATCTTGCTATTACAACCTAAATGCCCATAGGCTGAGGAATGGATAAAAAAGATGTGATATTTTTATACAGTGAAGCACTATTCAGACCTAAAGAAGGATAAACTGGAGACTTTTATAGGTAAATGGTTGCAACTTGAGACCATACTCATAAGTGGAATAAATCAGACACATGTGTGTAAACATGTATTGTCTCACTAGTTTGAGAAGCTGAATGAAACAACATATGTGTATGTGTGTATATATATATGTATGTAAAAATCTAGTTAAGATAGTTATACTACTGATTTCTCTGAGTTTACTGAAAAGGAAGATTTGTGCTGGTATTGTTTGGACAATTGAATGCAGATGTCTTGTGCTCTGGGTTAATGATTTGGGGATGACAATGCATAATGTATGTACCATTGTTGCCCCCTGATTGATGTGTTTTGAAATTTTGTTTTAGTTTAGTTTTTTTTTTCACATTGCATATTGTTCTATTCACAGCAGTTGTTTAGAATAAAAGATATAGACATGAAATATTGTCCAGAAAATTATCAGCACAAAACTTTTGCCTCAATGAATCAACAGAAACCAGCTATATGACTATCTTTTTGTTTTTTGCTTTTGTTTTGTTTTTCTCCTTAAAATAAAATGGATTTGAAAAAAAGGAAAAGAAAAAAAAAAGAGATCAGCAGGTGGAATTTCTAATAGGGATGGATAAATTAGACTGGAGCTCAGGAGAAAAGGCTACAAACAAGACCTGAGGTTTGAAAACACAGAGCTGGTACTTGAAACCATGGGCATGAGTGAGTTCACCAAAAAAATGGGTGCAGCATATGGAGGAAAAGGCCAAGAAGAAACCCAGGCCCGTGGGATTGTCTAACACAGTACCTGGTGAAAGCAGGTAGAGAGAGAACTAATTCAATGAGGTGAAAAGGGGCAGGAGGGAGACCAAAGGAGAAAGTTCCCGAGGAACTGTAAACAATGTCAGAAGCAGCAGAGAGGCCAAGAAGCACAGGACTGAAGAGTGCTCACTCTGCTCAGAGGAAGTCACAGGTGATGTCTGTAAGAACAGCTGCAGGGGAAAGGTGAAGTCCCCGGTCAGGCCATTTAAAGAGGGAATAGAAATGGCAAGGAAGAGCAAGGGGAGGCTACTCTTGTTGGAGGCAGCACTGGCAAAGCAAAGAGGCCTTTTGGGCAGTGGTGGCGAACCTGTGGCACTCTTGCCACAGCAGGACACAGAGTCCTCTCCATCAGCATGTGAACCAAACCACTCCAGCCAAGATTTGACAAATTATCAGTGTGCCTATAACAGTCAAGATTACATTAATTGTGCAAAAGTGCACCAAATAGAAACTTTTACCTTACAATAAAAAGTCGTTTGTATCATTGAAAGTTGTTATTGTGTTTTTAAGACAAAAAATGTTAATGGATGAGTTGTTTTTTCTAAGCTAAAACCTCAGTATTCAGGTTTAATTGCAGTATCGGCACTTCGTGAAAAATAAGTGGGTTTGGGGTTGCACTGGTCTCTAAAAAGTTTCACCATCACTGCCTTAGAAGTTGAGATGTGGCTCAATGGTAGAGTGCTTGCCTAGCATGTTCAAGGCCCTGGGTTTCATCCCCATTACCACAAAAAGGCAGGGATTTAACTAGGCATTGTAAGAGTTTATTTTTTAAACTAATGTTGTAATTTTAAAATAGTAAGATATGTAAGGTGAAAATTTCAAATATGGAAGAACATAAAATGCCTATATATCCTTTCCTTCCCTCCCAATAGTCTAACTCCCAAAGGATAGTTGCTGTTACATTTGTTGCCTGATGTTTCAGAACACATAAATGAGTATGTGTGTATATATGCATACATGTATATGTTTGTATGCATATGCATATATACACACATATGTGTGTGAACATGTATACATACACACATATATCTTTTCAACTTTTTTTTTTTGTCTTTTTGAGACAGGGTCTCACTAGGCAGTTCAGGCTGGCCTTGAGCTCACTTTGTAGCCCAGGCTGGTCTCAGACTTATCATGATCTTCCTGCCTCAGCCTCCCAAATGCTGGGATTATAGGAGTGCACTACCATGCCCAGCCACTTATATCTTTTTAACTAAGGTAATTATACTACACAAATCACTATGCTCAGTCTTAGTGTTTTTCATTTAACAATATGTCCCAGAAGTCCTTCTTTATCTTTCTGACGTATCTTCTGTCTGTCTGTCTGTCTCTCTCTTTCTGTCTCCCTCTCTCTGTCACTGCGCTACTGCTTTGACCTCCTTGTGGTTCTTGGAATGCACCAGGCACACTTACACCGTAAGGGGTTTGCACTTGCTGTTCCCTCTGCCTGGGATGTTCCTCCCTGAGATATCCTGTTGGCTCACTCTCTTACTTCCTTTTTCAGATACCTTTCAAGATTCAAGATACCTTTGCTACTTCTTTTTTCTTCACAGCACTTATCAGCATGGATTTGCTTACTTTAACATTATTGCCCTCCACAAAGAGAGAAGTTCCATGAGGGAGGTCTTTGTCAGCTTTACTTCTCTGTACCCAGAGCTTAGAACAGGATATGAACCTCAATAAATATTCAGTAAAAAATGAAAAAGCATAGAAAGCTGGCATAGTATGATCTTATGGAGATACATAGTGATTAAGAGTGCAAGCTTTTGACCTTAGGTCCAAATCTTTATTCTTTTTGAGGGTATGTGGACTTGGGTAGGTGAATTAAACTCCTGGTGCCTAGGAGTGGATAATGTAACATGCTGAGAACAGTACCTAACATGGCTAGGCATATTCCCTACCGCTGACACCCTGGCCCCACACTCAGTATTCTGTAAAGTAGCTCTGCCATCAGTGGCTCCATTCATCCAGGTCCTCTTCACCTCCTGGATGATCTCTTCTCAACCTCTTTGGTCTGTCCTTTACCCTTAGATACTGGTGTCTTCTGAGTGCTTGCCATTTCTCACATTCTCCTAGAGTGATCTCATGGTTTTAACTACTACCCAGGCTACAGAGTGCCACAACTGCCACCTGAACCACATGGTTCTCAGGGCCTCAAACGCTTGCATCCAACTGTGTCGAGCCCTTTCATTCTAATTACTTATTAGGTTGTGTGACTCACTGTGGGCCCCTCAAGGGCAGGAATAGTTTCTTGGTTATCTTTATCTCTGCTTCTTCAGGTGAGGTGTTCTTGATAGGTGAGGTTTGTAGGTCTAAGGAAATGAGCAGTAAATACATAACTTGATGAAGTCAGATGGTGACAGAGTGCTATGTAAGTAGGACAGAGTAGAGAACTGGGAGAGTCTGGAGTGTGGGACTTGATAAAGAATGGCCAGGTAAGCCAGGCATGGTGGCACACACATGTAATCCCAGCACTTGGGAGGCTGATGCAGGAGAACCGTTGTGAGTTCGAGACCAGCTTGTGCTACAAAGTGAGTTCAAGGCCAGCCCGAACTGCATAGGCAGACCCTGTCTCAAAAAAAAAAAAAAAAAAAAAAAAAAAAAAAAAGGCCAGGGTTTGGGATAAGGAGATATTTGAACAGGACATTGAAGGAAATGAGAGCATAGCCCCAGCAGAAAATCAGTAAATGCAGAAGCCTTGAGGTACAATGTATTAGGGAAGTATTTGGGGGATACCAGAGAGCCCAGTATTGCTGGAATAAAGTGGGAATAATGCAGGAAATAGGAGTGGATGAGGTTGAGGGATGGTTTCAGATCATATGAAGACTTAAAATTAAATGAGAAGACATTGGAGGGTTCTGAAGAGAAAGCTAACAACATAGGACTTAATATTTGAAAGGATCACTGTGGCTTCCCTGAGACTAGAGGGCTGGGGAACAGCTCAGTGGTAGAGTACTTGTCTAACATGCAAGTCTCTGGATTGGGATTTGCAGTACCTCAAAAATGAAGAATTTTCAAGCTGGGCATGGTGGCTCACGCCTTTAATCGCAGCACTCAGGAAGCTGAGGTAGGAGGAACATGTGAGTTCGAGGCTGGCTTGGGCTACAACACAAGCGCAAGGCTGGCCTGAGCTACATAGTGCGACCCTGCCTCAAAAAACCAGGGCCGGGAGTTTGGCTCAGTGGCTTAAGCGCCTGCCCTGGCAGGTGTGAGGCTGTGAGTTCGATCCCCGGTGCCGCAAAAAAAACCAAAACAAACAAACAAAAAAAAAAACTAGGGCTGGGAGTTTGGCTCAGTGGCTTGGGTGTCTGTCTGGCAGGTGCAAGGTTGTGAGTTCAATTCCCGGTGCCACACACAAAAAAAGGATTTTCAGATGTGTTGAATGTAGGGGATACATAATTAAGTGAATGAACAAATGATTTGGTGAGATATCTATTATCTATCTATCTATCTATCTATCTATTATCTATCTATCTATCTATCTATCTATCTATCTATCATAGAATGATACATTACCAGGCCACTGAGGTTGGAAATAAATAAAAGTGAAACATTAGGAGAAACAATAAAAAAGGATTCAAAATATCCTCACATACTTTGATTTACTTTCAGAAAAGAAGGGTAATGCAAGATAGATCAGTTGTTTGATTATGAAGAAAAGGGAAGTTCTTTTTTAAATTAAAGATAGAGAAACTGGAGCCTATCTATTAGCTTTAGGGGAAAGACTAATAAAGAGAGAAAATAAAGCCAAGTGTGATGGTGTACACCTGAAATTCCTACACTCTGGGAAGCTGTGGGAGAGAATTCAAAATTCGAGCCTGGTCTGGGCAACTTGGCAACTTATTGAGAACTTGTTTCAAAATAAAAAATTGAAAAACAAACAAACAAATCAGCAAAACTAGTTCAGTTCAAGGGCCCTGAGTTAAATTCCCAGTACCACACAACCCTACACACACACACACAAACACACACACACGCTTACACATACACATAAGGCTTCATAAACATGTAGTCAAGTTTCTAGAGAATCACCTATAGTTATAGCTTCCACTTCCTTTTTTTTCAAATTCGTTTTGTTTCAAGGAGAAAAACAAAACAAAACAAAACAAAACAAGACAAACAAAAAAGAAGAAAAAAACTAAAACAAAATTTCAAAACATGTCAGAGGGCAACAATGGTATATACACAGCACATTGTCATCCCCAAATCATTCACCCAGAGCACAAGACATCTGCATTCAATTGTACAAACAATACCAGCACAAATCTTTCTCTTCAGTAAACTCAGAGAGATCAGTAGTATAACTATCTTAAATAGCTACATATATATATATATACACACACACACATATACACACACACACACACACATATGTATATGTTGTTTCATTCAGTTTCTCAAACTAGTGAGACAATACGTGTTTACACATGTGTGTCTGATTTATTCAATTTATGAGTATGGTCTCAAGTTGCATCCATTTACCTATAAAAGTCTTCAGTTTATCCTACTTTACATCTGAATAGTACTTCACTGCATAAAAATACCACATCTTTTTTATCCATTCCTCAGTCTATGGGCATTTAGGTTGTAATAGCAAGATCTGGCTATTACAAATTGTGCTGTTATAAACATGGGCACACATATATTGCTGTAGTATGATGTTTTTAATTCTTTTGGGAAGATATCCAGAAGAGGAATAAAAGGGTTGAATGGGACCTGTAGTCCTAGTATTTTAAGGAATCTCCACACTGATTTCCACAGTGGTTGCACCAGTCTGCATTCCCACCAAAAGTGATGAAGGGTTCCTTTTTCTCCACACACCCTCCAGCATTTGTTATTGGTTGATTTCTTGATAATAGCTTCCATTTCCTTACCAGCTTCTGCATACTTTCAAGCTATTCTCTTCTGACTGCTACCTCCATTGAAACTACTGTCACAGTCAGTGCCATGCACAGGCCATGGGGAGTAGGACCAGACGCCTTCCTATGAATCGATGTTATTCACAGGCTATGGGGAGGAGATGCCAACCTCTTTCAGTATGCAGGCTGGCAGACAAAAACAGCCAAGGTTCCCCAACCCCCGTAAGCAACCGGCTGATCTGGAGAAATAGAGGTTGAGATGTTAGCTATTGAAGTAAAATATAACTTAATACTTGTAGTGTTTAGTGTTTCATCGACTTTGAAGGCCTAAAGCTGGTAGTCTGACCATCCTTTAAAGGATAACAGTATGCACTATAGTATCTGTGGGGATCTCCTTCTGAAGGTGGTAGCCATTGTTAATTCCCTGTTATCTTGTTTTAAAGTCTTGTATCATTTTCATTGTTTTGTTTTGTTTGGTTTTATTCTGTTTTGTCTTGTTTGATTTTATTATATCTGATGGCATGGGCAGTTATTTCGAAGATAACAAGATGTATTATGGTAGCCATTTTGGATTTACTTTTTTTTTTTTTTTTTTTTTTTTTTTTTTTTTTTTTTTTTTTTTTTTTTTTTTTTTTTTTTTTTTTTTTTTTTTTTTTTTTTTTTTTTTTTTTTTTTTTTTTTTTTTTTTTTTTTTTTTTTTTTTTTTTTTTTTTTTTGCGGCACCGGGGATTGAACTCACAACCTCGCGTCTGTCAGACAGGTGCTTGAGTCACTGAGCCAAACTCCCAGCCCTGGTTTTTTGAGGCAGGGTCGTACTGTATAGCTCAGGCCAGCCTTGTGCTCGCATTGTAGCCCAAGCTGGCCTTGAACTCACAACGCTTCTCCTACGTCAGCCTCCTGAGTGCTGGGATTAAAGGCATTACATTTACTATTATCTTGTTTTGAAGTCCAGTATTGCATTCATTATTTTGTTTTTATCGGTTCTATTCTGTTCTGTTTTGTTTGATTTTACTATGTCTGATTTTACTATGGGCAGCTATTTTGAAGACAACAAGAGTTATAATGGTAGCCATTGTTGATTTCCTATTGTTTTGAAATTCTGTACTATTTACACTGTTTTGTTTTGATTAGCTTTATTCTGTTTTTGCTTGGTTTTATTCTCTTTAAAATAAAAAATTATTAAAAAAGAAACTACTATCACAAAAGACACTAGTGACTTTCTGTTTGTCAAAACTAATGGGCAACTTTAAATTCCATCACAATTGGCTTTTTAGTAGCATTGCTGGTCTTCTGGAAGCTCTCCTCCCTTGGTTTCTATACCTTCCCTCTCCTGCTGTTCCTCTTACTTCACTGACCTTTCTAGTTGAGCTCCTTCATCAGGGTCTCTCATTCTGTCCATCTCTAAATGTTGGTTGAGAAATTTGGAGAAAAGTCATGTTCTTGGTCCTCTCCACCTTTACTGTCTCATTTATTTATTCAAATATCGACTGCTTAGTACTGTCAGGAACAGTATTAGCTACTGGGGATACAGCAATAAACAAAACCCACAAAAATGCCCACCTCCCCTCAGCTGAGGATTTTGTCCTGAGCAATCTTCCTTATTCTCAGAGTGCCTTTGACTTCCAAATGGACATCTCCAGCACTAGCTACTCATTTTGGAATTTCAGATACATGTATCCAATACTCTGCTGGTCATCTTCACTTGTATATCCTTAAACTGAATTTGTCTTTCTGTTTTCCTTTTTCTAATTACATTACCATACACTCCCAACTGGCCTATTTCCCTTCAGGGTTACTGCAATATTTCTGAGTCTTATCTTCCAAGACTGAATTTCCTAAAATGCAAATCTGATCATACTACCTTCATCCTTAAAATACTTTACTGTTCCTTATCACCTTCAAGATCCCTTATAGTTTCTTCTAACTTGCCTCTAAAATACATCTTATTCCTTGTGTCCCTGCCTTAAGGAATTTAAGATTATCTTGAATTATTTTGTCTGATCCTGCTTTGGGGCACACTTCCCCTGTGTAAAACACCCTTCATGGGGTCAGGGACATAGCTCAGCAGTACAGAACCTGCCAGCAAACATGAGGTTGTGAATTCAATTCCCAGTACCTAAAATAAAATAAAATAAAATAAAATAATAAAACTCCTTTCATTTTCCTCTTGTCCTTGTGGCTGATTTCTAGTCCCAGCTCAGTGTCTTCTCCCTCACCAGTCTTCTTCAACCTCTCCTGTGTTTGCAACTCTGATATAACATGAAGGCTTCTATTGTTGATCTTTAAACATTATTGTACTTGTGCAGCTCATAGCTGTTTCTTCTGCTATTTCTTCCACTTACTGTGAGTCTCTTAAAGATAGAAAATGCTCCCAGTGTATGGACATGCTCATGCTTGTAATCCAAGCACTCTGGGAGGTTGAGGCAATTCAAACCCAGGCTGGCAATTTATTGACATGGAAAGACCCTGCTTGTCTCAAAAATTTAAAAGCAAAAATTTATTTTGTTTTGTTTTTAGAAAGGTCTGAGGACATAGCTTAACCCAAAGGCTCTGGATTCAATCCCTAATACCAAAAAGAAAAAAAAAGAAAATTAGAAAATGTTTCTTTAAATTTTTTCAGAATTGCTGGTGGGATGGTGCATGCCTATAATTCCAGCACTCAGGAAGTTGAGGCAGTTTGAGGCCAGCCTGAGCCACATAGTGAATTCAAGGGCAGCAGGAACTCCAATAGTAAGACCCTGTCTCAAATAATAACGAAAGACCCAAAATACATTTTTTTTTTGAGAAATACACTGGACCCAACATCATACACCTATAATCTCAGCTTCTGGGGTGGCTGAGTCAGGAAGATGGGTCAGCCTGGTAGTGTAGTGAAATCCCATTTCAAAACAAAAACTGAAAAGGACTGAGGCTTTAGCTCAGTGGTAGAGCATCTGCCTAGCATGCATGAGGGTTCAATCAATCCCAGTCACAGGAGAAGGGCAAGGGGAAGGAGAAGACGAAGAGGAAGAAGAGAGAGGAGGAGAATGGGAAAAAATTGAAGGAAAAAGATTGATTGAAGGTGAATAGGAGAAAGTTGAAGGAGTTCATACTGAATAGTTTCTGTTTCTTCTTTAGTGTGGTAAATAAGCGTTCTTTTTAGGAGGACACTGTACACTAGTAAAAGTCCATAACTGCTTCTTTGAATCTCAACTTTCATGGTTTACAGTTCTTGATTATACTTTCTGTGATGGATTAACTAATGGTCAATTTGGACCACCCAGCTGAACTGAGTCAGCAGGATTCTGGGTATGAAGACCCACTTGAGGACTTTTGCCAACAGCATACAAGAACTGAAGGGGAAGATGGTGTGCTGTTGATTCTCCTGGAATTGTGCTGGTTTTCCCGACATGAACTCAGCTGGTCTCATCATTGGAGGAGCTCAGGTCCTCACTATTGCTGAGGATGCCTGCTATTCTCTCCTCACTATTGCTGAGGATGCCTGCTATTCTCTTCAGGGGAAACTCTGGTCCTTACCTCGAGTGTCACTTACTGGCTCCAGTGCAGATCCCTCAGTCTACTGGCACAAATCCTTCATCCTGCTGGCATAGACTTTCTAGCTTCCACCATTGACCTTTGGGCCCTCCCAGTGAAGATTCTTGATATAGACTTGTATATGACATGGTCGTGGACTCCAGGCCTCCAGCTGGACTCGTGGAGGACATTGCCATGGGCTATAGGTTTTCAGCTAGACTGGTGCGGGACATTGCCATGAGATCCAGGCCTTCAGCTGGATTGTTTGGGTTTGTAGCACGTGGACAGATCTCTTGCACTCCTCTGCACTTGACTTTTTGGATGAATATTACAAAATAATCCTATAAATTATGTATCCTGTATTCAATCTGTTTCCTTAAAAGCCCTGACTACAAAACTTTCTAATCTACCAACCTTATCTCTCACAAAGTTGTAAGAAACAAAAAGTCACATATGACACAGCTGTGAGTTTCTTCAATAGATAGCAATGAACCTACTGATCATCACCAAAATCTGACCTTCTATCCATGCAAGGCCCCTCCTATTTTATCATTTCTTTTCATTCTTTCTGTGTATTGTCAATGCTGCAGTTACTAAAATTGGAAACATTTTATTTGCCTCCAAACTACTTTGAAAAAATTTACTAGATCTAGCATTATAAATAATGTTTGATTTTTTTTAATTTCTGGGAGAAAAAGGAAAAAACAGTAATCTATTATCCCTTACTAAGATGTCTAACTTTGTGCAAGGCATGCTTAAGTCTAACAGTATGGCCTAAAATTGGTTTAGGATTCCTTTCAGCCACCAATGCCAATTTATCCTAGGCTAGCAGGACTAGAGTCCAGTTGATCTAATTTAGAACAAATTTTTATCCACAGATGGGATGGAAAAATCTAGGTGAGGATTAAGGTCATGGCCAAGGTACAAGAGGAGGAGAAAGTCTGAGTTAATTATAACCTAGGCTCAGCAGTTTTAATTCCAAGAAGCTGTCCCTTAGCTAGGTGGACAACTTGTTGGTTGAGGAATATTCTTAGAGGAGCTAGAAGTTACCAGTTCTGAGATGGATTTCTACAAGTGATGGTATCAGTATTGAAGAACTAGAAATTCTATGAGAAATATGTCATTTGAAAAAAGACCTTTGTAAGCCAGGCATGGTGGCACATGCCTTTAATCCCAGCACTTGGGAGGCTGAGGCAGGAGGATCCTTGTGAGTTTGAGACCAGCCTGGGCTACAAAGTGAGTTCAAGGCCAGCCTGAACTGCATAGTGAGACCTGTCTCAAAAAACAGGACCAGGGATGTAGCTCAGTGGCAGAAGCACCTTCCTGGCAGGTGCAAGGTTGTGAGTTCGATCCCCAGTATCAAAAAAAAAAAAAAAAAAAAAAAAAAAAAAAAAAAAAAAAAAAAAAAAAAAAAAAAAAAAAAGAAAAAGAAAAAGAAAAAGAAAGAAAAAAGACCTTTGGGCCAGTGGTATAGCTCAGCTGCACAGTGCCTACCTGGCAAGCACAAGGTCCTGAGTTTGATTCCCTGTACCAAAAAAAAAAACAAAAAAAAAACAAAAAAAAATCTTTGAGTGAAGGATTTGATTATTCTCTCTCCATCAATCATAACTGCCTGGGAGATTTTCCACAGGTTACCCCATTTTCTTTCATCTTTCTTTCTCTTTTTGTGTTTTTGAGACAGGGTCTTGCTCTGTAGTTCAGGATGACTTTGAACTCACTATGTAGCCCAGGCTGACCTCACTGCGGATGAGTCTCCTGCCTCAGCCTCTCAATGCTGGGATTACAGGCCTATGCCACCCACCCAGCAAAACTAAATTTCTTATTGTCTCTCACATGTGAAATTATATGACGTGTTAGTATCAAGTTTAAAAATGGACATTTTGAAACATTATGGGCAAAGAGAGGCTAGGTACTTGAATGATCTGTGGTTAATCAGACTTTTAAAGCATTTAGGATTAGGTATTACCTTCTGCTCTTTTCCCTTACTCTCTTCTTTATTCTGAGCCCCAACAACATATAGCCAATTCTATTGCTTAGGACCTAGGAAAATTCTTTTTTTTTTTTCTTTGCGGCACTGGGGGTTGAACTCACAACTTTGTGCCTGCCAGACAGGTGCTTAAGCCATTGAGCCAAACTCCCAGCCCTAGTTTTCTGAGGCAGGGTTGCACTATGTAGCTCAGACCGGCCTTGCGCTCACGCTGTAGCCCAAGCCAGCCTCGAACTCACAACGCTCCACCTACCTCAGCCTCCCGAGTGCTGGGATTAAAGGCGTGTGCCACCACGCCCGGCCTCCAGGAAAATTCTTGGTATCCAAGAGTATAATGTATATTAAGTGTGAATCATCATTTGTTCCCACTAGTGTGGAAATGAAGTGTTGTATATATATGTTAAGAATTCAGATGTTTCCGCATAAAAATATGAAAAGGAAATCATCCTCTTCCCCCTGCCTGTCCCTCACAATGCAATAACCACCTGAAATATCTTGGAGAAGAGAGGATGTACTTAGAGGTAGGAAACCAGAAATCAACCCCTGCATTCCAGTCTTCTACTCCTGACTCAGCCCAGGCAAATGGTTCCAGCTTATTCTATCTTGCACTGACAGGTACGAAAGGAAACATTTTGTTCCAGATCTTTTTACAGGAGGGGGTTCTGCTAACCTGCAAGAGGCCTTTGTTGTAGTTGAGATGGAAAAATAAGGAACACATGCTACCATAGACGATGTTTTAATGGGGAGGCAGCAGGATTTTGTTGCCGATTTGTGTCCTTAGTCCTTTCCACAAATAGCTTTGAGAGATTTACTACTCAGTTCTTAGAGGTGGTGTCTTTCTGGAATGGGTAGCTGTGCGGCAGTGGGGTCAGACGGTGATGGCAGAGCAAACAAACTCAAGGGTCCCAAATCAAGGGCCATTTGGCGTCAGTGTTTACCTTCAGTGCAGTGGGGATAAAATCTGAATCCTAGGGTTTTCCACTGTAGGCTGCAGCAGTATCTTGGGTAAGATATAATATGCCAGCATGGTGAAGGTAGATGAAACTATAACAGGGTGCAAAGTAAACTAATGATGAGCAAAATACCACCTTGATTTAATATTTATTAAAAATTTCTTTTTTGGTTTTTTTAGACAGGGTCTTACTTTGTTGTTCAGGCTGACCTTGAACTCACTCTATAACTAAGGCTGGTCTCAAACTTATGGTGATCCTACCGCCTCAGTCTTCCAAGTTCTGGCATTACAGGTGTGTGCCACCACACCCAGCCAGAGCTGGTCATCATTGCTTTCATTTTTTTCACCAACCCTGGGCTTATGTGGCTTTTTCCCTTTATCTCAAGGTCATTAAAGTTGGTAACTATTCTTTCATCATCCAATTACTTTATAATTCACTGTCTTAGAGTTACATTTTGTCATTTGTTTTAGAGTTCTCTATCCTCTTGGGATCCAGAGTGAGATGGCATCAAGGTAAAAATGCAGGCTGTCCTTACGGAAACAGTATTATTTCAAGTATGCTAGAATTCAGAACCACACAACGTTTTAACTGCTTTTGGATTTGACAGCACCGGAATGCATTAAAATTTAGAGCCTCTGAAGATAAACTTTCTTTACCCAAGCAGTCCAAGGTATAATTCTTTTTTTTTTTTTTTTTTTTTTTTGCAGCACGGGAGATTGAACTTACAACCCCGTGCCTGCCAGACAGGCACATAAGCCACTGAGCCAAACTCCTGGCCCTAGTTTTTTGAGGTAGGGTCGTACTGTGCAGCTCGGGTCGGCCTTGCACTCGAGTTGTAGCCCAAGCCGGCCTTGAACTCACAACGCTCCGCCTACCTCAGCCTCCTGAGTGCTGGGATTAAAGGCGTGTGCCATCACACCCGGCTCCAAGGTATAATTCTTATTAAGCCTATCTATATATTGTATATGTAAAATTCTATGAGGAAAGGCATGCTGGTGTAAACTTATTTGTGATAGTGCTCCTTCATGCTGAGGATACACACTCTGGAATGCAGGCTTGGTGAAGAAAGAGGGAGTACAGATCAGTTTCTAAGACGTTCCTAGGATTGTCAGCTTTCAGGCCATTCCACAGGTCTTCTCTAAAAGAATCTTTTCTTGCCCACTTTCTGGTTCTTTCCTCCTGTCCCTTATGCAAAGGCAGTCCCACGCTAAGCATGCTTGGTAGTAAGGACAGTTAATCAGGGATCCAAATTTCTCCTGTAGAGTTGTTCAGATGCAGGAGTGACTCAGCTGCCATCCGCTCCACTCTGGCTCCTGAGACGTCTCAGCCTCCAGGTCTTCAGGAAGTGAGTCCCCCAGGCCTTTGTCTCCCTCTATGACAAACTGCCACTAAACTGCTATTTACCAGCCCAGTACCAAACACAGGAATCAGTCTGCTGTCTCACTGTTTAAAAATCTACTATATACAAGCCAGCTAATGTGATAGGTTAGGAATATAAAGAGAACTAGATACAATACCTTCCTTAAGAAGTGTGTAGTCTTGCAAGGAAAATAGATGTAAATATAGCATTAGAGTACAATGCTGTGTGCTCAAGAGGCATCAATAGGAGGGCAAAGAGTAGTAGGGTGGGGAAATCAGAAGAAACTTTTCAGGAAGTGATCAACAGGTTTGGAAAGCAGAATGAAGATGTTCCAGGTAGAAGGAGCCAGGAATGAAGGCAGAGGGAACTGCATTTATAATGGTGTGAATTCATTAATGGATAAATTAATTTTATTCATCATCTTTGCACTGAGTGACTTCTGTGGACTTGATGCTTAGGATCTGAATGATTTCTTGTACAGGCAAGGTGTACAACTCATTGTTTGGTACTGGGCTGGTAAGCAGCAAGGTTTGGTGGCAGTTTGCCACAGAGGGAGATGCAGGCCTGAGAGACTCACTTCCTGAAGGTTTGCAGGCTGAGACTGCTCCAAAGTTGATGCCAGATGAGTCACTTGCATCTACATATGGGAGCAAATAGTGATAGGTGTGGAGAATATGTTGTGGAAGTAGAAGTGCTCGAAATGCTTAGGTTTTCTTAGTCACTGGGAAGTAAGATCATCTGTTGATCAAAATAATCATGGCCGAAAAAATGCAGTATAAGATGGACATGGTGACACACACCCATAATCCTGGCACTTGGGAGGCCAAGTCAGAAGGATTGTGAGTCCAAGGCTGGATTGGTTTCCTAGCAAGTCAAGGTCAGTGTGGACTATTTAACAAAGACCCTGTCTCAAAACAAAACAAAACAAAACAAAAATGCAGAGAGGCAGTATGATGGCAGTATTATGTGTTCTCTTATGGTTTCAATTACAAATATAGAATAAGAATAGCCATCTTGTTTTCTACAGCTACATTCAGTTTCAATGGTGCAAGTACAGAGTGGGTACTTGGATTCAGCCAAGGATGTGGTTTTGTTTTTTATTTATTTATTTAAAGGATGTGGTTTTGGCAAAGGAGTTGTATGCTGAGTGAGAGGCAAGGAAGTCAAAGCCGTATTCAAGAGAAGGGTCATGACTGATGATTGGGTAAGGTTAGTCATCAAGGCAGTGAGGGAGATGGTAGGGTCAGGTTATTGATGGTCATGGTGAACCCAAATTAATGTTGTTGGGATATCTGAGGTAACAGGCTAGAAAGATAACGTTGATTGGCGAGAGAGTTGATATTGTTAGTAATGACATGTGAGTCAATTCTCAAGGAAGGAGCAAGACATACATAATTGTTGGCTTTATTAGGGGAACGGAGAGGTCCGGCGGTTGGCAGGATTATTTATCTTTTTGCTTTTTATTTTATTTTTATTTTTGTGGTACCTGGGATCGAACTCACAACCTCATGCCCGCCAGGCAAGTGCTTAAGCCACTGAGCCAAAGTCCTGCTCTAGTTTTTTGAGGCAGGGTCACACTATGTAGTTCAGGCCAGCCTTGCACTCACGTTGTAGCCCAAGCCAGCCTCGAACTCACAACGCTCCTCCTATGTTAGCCTCCTATCAGCCTCCCCAGTGCTGGGACTAAAGGCGTGAGCCACCATACCCGACTCTTTTTGCTTTTTAGATAAGGTCTTGTGACATAGGCCAGGCTGGCCCCAAACCCATGGCAATCCTCCTGTTACAGCTTCCTGAGAGTTGGGATTACAGGCAAGAGCCATTGAGCTCGGCTGGAAGAATTATTAATATAAATGGTTTTCAAATGTAAGCTTTCAAAGAGACAACTAAAACACAGATTGCAAGGTCCCATTCTGTTTCTGGCGTAGAGTCCTAGAATTTTTTTTTTTTTTGTCTATTTGAGACAGGGTCTCACTATACAGTTCAGGCTGGCCTTGGGCTCTCTTTGTAACCCAGGCTGGTCTCAAACTTGCAAAGATCCTCCTGCCTCAGCCTCTCGAATGCTGGGATTACAGGAGTGTGCCACCACGCCCTGCTGAGAATTTTCATTTGTAAGATCTCTGCTGTTACAGTAGTCCAGGAACCATCGTTAAAAACTGACCTATGTGTATGTTGAAACTGACAAGAATTAACAGAGATAATGTTAGCCAGTCACAGGCTTCTAATCCTTGTACTCTTGCTGGATAAGGCAGGAAGATCTCAAGTTCAAACTCAGACAGGCAACTTAGTAAGAACTTGACTCAAAAAAAAACAAAAAAACAAAAAAACAAAACAACAGCCATAGATGTTGGATGTAGCTCATGTGAAGGCCCAAGGTTCAATCCTCAGTACCACAAAAACAAACAAACAAGCAAACAAAGGAAATAGTGCTGTAGACTGACAGTGAAACAGAACTGTCAAGAAACAAAAAGAAAACTGCAACAACTGGGGAGTGGATATAAAATACAATGACAAAATATTTAAAGCTGGATTTTTATGGAGACTGGTTAGAAACTGCGTGGCTCAAACAATGTTTGGTAGAAAAATGAAATTAAGGCAAGGCCAAAGGCAGACTGTCAAGGGCGCAGCATGTCAGTGCTTATTAATGTGGGGGCCTTAAATGAGTTGGTTTAGCATAAACTCCCTACTAAGGTATTATCGCTAATAGAACAGTTACTGCATTAATCACGAGTGATGACAATGGTTACTAATTCATGTCCTGGCTGAAATAAAAACCATACTAGTTAGGAAATAGTAAGATGCCCCACAAAGCTATGTACTGTCTTACATAAGATTAAGGAGGTTGATATCTAAAGGGACAATAAATCTTAATAACTGGATAGTAAAGCTAATAAGACTAAGAATGTAAGAAAAATAATATAGAATGAACTGGGGAAACCCAAAGGTGGTCGTGAATAAAATGAGGGCATGGACTATAAGAAGGGATCATTGCCTGGGCTCAGCTTATGCTTCTACCACCTATGGGGCCAAATCATTTAATGTTTTTCCTGTTCAGTTAATGACTTGTTAAATGGGTATGAGTTTATGCCAGGTACCTCACTGAAAGTTGGGGGATAAATGAGTGCAAGTGCTTTGAAAGTGTAAAGAACTATACAAATATGAAATACTAGTGACGAAAGTTTGATCTAGAAATCCTGGAGAAAACCAGGGCAGAAATACTTATGTATAGTGATGATTGGGAAAGAAAAGAGAAACTTATTCAAGAACAATACTGAGACAGTTGTGGTGGTATATCTAATCAGAAGGCTGAGGCAGGAAGAATGCTGTAAATTTAAGTCCAGCCTGAAATACAGTGAGACCCTGCCTCAAAAACAAAAGCAACTCCACCCCCAAAAAAGCTTGAAAACCCAAAAAACAGAAACAATGCTGAGATACACAAAGGATTACATATGTAATGAGAACAGTTTCACATTTGTCTTGAAATGATAAAAGCCTCAACAAAAAGCCTTTGTTGATATTTATGATGAACTTTCTTCTATCGCTTCGTGATGCCTACTACTGAAAAAAATGCAGGACCATAGGCACTTTTAGATGTGCCTTTTTTTTTTTGGCAGTGCTGGGAATCAAACCCAGGGCCTTATGCATGTTACGTAAATACTCTACCAATGAGACACATCCCTGGCCCAACAATCTAATTTTTAATATGGCATAAAAGGTACCCCATGGTAACTACCTCCTGTACCCAGTGGTTCAGTTACACTTCTGTTCTTTGAGAACCTCCAATAGGCAAGACAGATTTAACAGATTTTGCAAAGGCTGTTCCACCTGCCCAATACACCTTAGTCTACTTTTCTTGACTCTATTCCCCTCACTTACTATAAATACTCTCTCCTGTGACAATTTCTCTTGAACCTCATTCTCAAGTCTGGGTAGCCTCTTTTAAGCATTATCTTCCAACCCCCTCATTACCACACCATATTAAACTCTCAAGGATTAGCAGTCTTGTTCATATTTCAGCAATTTAGGTAGTGCCTGGAATTTGAGGTGCACAATTAACATTTGAGTGATATTGAAGTTGCCAATGGCAACACTTGGCAACCACAAATTCAGGGAAGGACTAAGTAGTTCTTTGCTAGGAGGCAAGGCATATGGACTTGAGGGCAAAAGAAATGAGCCTGGAGAAGTCAAGTGGCCACCTCAAGGAGTCCATTGCTATTTTAACCTCCTAAGAAAATTCTCTGCATGCATCATTAAGTCTCAGGGGAGTTCAGAGGTGTGCTGCTGGGCAGAGGAGGAAGCTGCAATGGAGTAGTAAATATTTACTTTGAAGACTTTTCCGGTGACCATAGGGTTCAAAAAAGTAACATTTCGTATCAGTAAGTCACCTAGGCCTTTGGACATTTTAATCAGCTGATTTTTTTTGTTTTTTTCCTGGTTGATTGTAAAGCTCATACACTGTATGAAACAGAGAAACCCACAGATCATCATTATTATGGTAGTGCATCCATGGTACTGAAGCTCTTTATAATCTTTTACTCTGCATATTTTAGGTTACTGAATGTTTTAAAGAGTAGTTTCAAGCCGGGCGTGGCGGCGCACGCCTTTAATCCCAGCACTCAGGAGGCTGAGGTAGGAGGAGCGTTGTGAGTTCTAGGCCGGCTTGGGTTACAACGTGAGCGCAAGGCCAGCCTGAGCTAC
>RJWM01002704.1:22537-124528 GCA_004363535.1 Dasyprocta punctata
AAAAAAAAAAAAAAAAAAAAAAAAAGAGTAGTTTCACATTTGAACACCCATGTTTGCTACAGAAGCAGTAAATTGAGCATTACTTCACGTATCAGTAGAGTAGCCAGGATTGGGTGCTATGGTACACACCTGTAATCCCTGGACTCACGAGACTGAGGCAGGAGGATTGTGAGTTCAAGGCCAGCCTAGAATCCACAGTGAGATCCTGTCTCAAAAAACCCAAAAAACAAAAAACAAAAACCCAACAACAAACCCCAACTCCCTCCAAAAATGTAGTGAGTAAATTTAGGGTTGACAAGATAAAGACTCAAAACTATCAGAGGATTAGTAACATGATGTGAGCCATGTAAACTAGGGCTGGGAGGTTGGGTCAGTGGCTTAAGCGCCTGTCTGGTAGGCATAAAATTGTGAGTTCGATCCCTGGTGCCGCAAAATAAATAAATAAATAAAATAAAATAAAATAAAATAAAATAAAATAAAATGGCTGAAGAAGTCAGACCAACACCAATCACTTCTATTTGTTTCGGATATATTACTTAGATGCACGGGTGATACCATTATCATCCTGTTTAATTACCTGTAGGATATTTTGTTTTTGCAAAGGAGTCTCTAAAAAATCATGAAACTAGTTAACACGTATCAAAATTAGGTATAAAAAAATTAAGATATAAAGCGAAAGTCATGGCACTCATTCACTCTCACACTGTTAAAGATGGTAATTATTTTTGGTGCTGGGGATCAAACTCACAACCTCACGCCTGCCAGGGAGGCTCTTATACCACTGAGCTAAATCCCCAATTTAAAGATGCTAATTAACAAGCTGGGTCTGGTGGTGCACACCTCTAATCACAGCACTCCAGCAGACTGACACTGAAGAACTGAAAGTTCAAGCCCAGCCTGGGCAACTTAGTGAGACCTTCTCTCAAAACAAGAACAACAACAACAACAAAAGCTGGGGGTACAGCTCAGTGACCCTGGGTTCAATCCCTGGGTTCATCACCAAACGGGGGGAAAAGAAAAAAGGAAAAAAAAGTTATGTATGTCACAAACATACATAACTCTAGTTGTTTGTCTCTTTTGCTTTTTGTCTTTCTTATATGTCTTTTTTTTTCTCTTAAATAAATTAAAAAAAAAAAAAGAAAACCGAACATACATAACTAGAAAACCACCCTTGCACCCTCCTATTTCCTCTCAAGGGGAGGACAAATATTTCAGTTAACAAGTACAAAAAAAAAAAGAAAAAAAGAAAAAAAAGAAAAACCTGAAAAAGACAAATCTTCAAAATTTATAGACATTGCAGCTTTCTGTGATTACTGTAAAGAGAAACAATCTAATTTTATTTTCTATAACTACTAACATAAATTTTTTAAGACAGGATTTCATGTTGCTCAGATAGGGTTACAAAATCTTCATACTCTGGGTATCTGCCACCATGCTCAACTTTTACCAATATGATTTAACTATATTACTCTGGTCCATTTATTACTACTTCTTATACAAGTTTTAGTTACCTTTTTCTTCTCATTTTTGTTTTTTGAGAGAGGGCCTCACTATTTAGATCAGATTATTTTTGAATTCAAAGTGATCCTCCTGTTTCAGCCTCCCATGTGCTAGGATCATAGATGTGCTGTATCACACCCAGCTCCCAGCATGTTGCTTAAGGTCTTTCCCCCAATTTTTCTGAAATTGTATTTTAAATTTTCCAATCAAAATGTTACCTTCACATATTTATACACCAGATTGGTGTATTTACATATACCTTCCAATTTCAGACTAAACAAACTTGCATTTAGAGTTGTATTAAAGTTATCAAAGCCAAGGAGAACCCAATTTAGTACCAACAACTGTGATCTTCCACATAGTATTTGACAGAGAAAACACTGACAGTTGACACATCTTATTTTATTCAGATAGCAGATAATTCTGATCACATGTGATCCAAGAACACTCAAATACTAAATCAAATAAAATCGGATGTTAAAGACATTCAAACATCATAGCCAACGATGCCACGCTTGCCTATGATCTCTCCGATATAAAACCACATCCACACTTCAGTAGCCACCAAACCATTCAGCACAGCTTCCTGAAAAAAAAAAAAAAGGTACAAATTTTAAGGTAACTTTTTTTTTTTGTACTGAGAATTGAACTCAGGACCTTGTACTTGCCAGGCAGACACTGTGCCACTGAGCTATATCCCCAGCCTCTTTTTTTTTTTGCAGCACTGGGGATTGAACTCACAACCTTGCGCTTGCCAGGGCAGGCGCTTAAGCTGCTGAGCCAAACTCCTCAGCCCTGGTTTTTTGAGGCAGGGTCGCACTATGTAGCTCAGGCTGGCCTTGTGCTCGCGTTGTAGCCCAAGCCAGCCTCGAACTCACAACGCTCCACCTACCTCAGCCTCCCAAGTGCTGGGATTAAAGGCGTGCGCCACCACGCCCGGCTCCCAGCCTCACTTTTAAAAAATATATTTAAAATTATTTTTTTCCAGGATTAAGTACAGACAATATAAGGATGCTATTTAAACTGCTAGGCAGCTTTAGTCAACACTGATGTTAACTTTTTGGTGTTAATTTTGTTCAACTGCTGTGAATCCTTGAACTTTCAATTTTGTAAGCATAGAGCTTATAAAGTCTTTCAAAGCATTCTTTAGGGACCTGAACTGACTTAACTCATTCATTATTGGTTTATGAGACACTTTATGGATCCTAAAACAACCCACATCCTGGAAATAGCTGACACTTTTAGACAGGGCATTCATATGGAAGGATGGCTATAAGAAGGCCAAGTATCTGAACAGACAATTCTATCTGGTCAAAGAAAATCTGCTTCAAGATGAAGGGCTGTCTTCCCCTTTATACTTCATTTTTATTTACATCATTTGGCTTAATTCTAAGTATTCTGCACTCAGTTTCATAACTGAATTTTTATTGCCCCAAAAGAAAAAGTTACAGAAAGCACTGTTTCATCAAAGTACAAATATGTACCTTAAAACTCTGAAGAAATATCATTCTATAACAAAACTGGGCCTTTTCCTTTCAGCACTTCTAGAAGTGAATTTTCCCCTTCAAATTAGACCAGAAGTTTTTTTTCTGAAAAATAACTGTATTTCGCAGGACAAAGGTTCTATAATCAGCAATTACTAGCTACTTTGGCTTTTTGTACCCTCTGCTTAAATCAAGTAAATATAAAACTGAAGTTCATTCTTATGGTCTTTAAGCTTCAAGTAACTTGATAACCCAGCTTTCATTTTTATCCTCCATATGTTAGTATCCTAGTATAGTTTGAGAGTTTCAAAACAAAACAAAACAAGTTATATCATGTACAGGAATAAATTCTCTATGATGAATGTGATCATTATGTGTATCTAAAAAAAATTTGATTACAAAAATAAAAAAATTATTTGAGAGTTCTTTTGGCTGAACTGGAAATAATTCCAGGACCTCAGATGGGAAAGAAAGAAAGAAAGAAAGAAAGAAAGAAAGAAAGAAAGAACCTCCCCCAAAAAGTAAATTAGCAAAGTAAACCATCATATTTTTCTTTTTCTCTCTCTCTTTTTTTTTTTTTTTTTGAGACAGGATCTTGCTATGTAGTTCAGGCTGCTCTCAAACTCACTATGTAGTCCGGGCTTGAGCTTGCGGTGATTTTCCTATCTCAGTTTCCTGACTGCTGGGATTATAGGCGTGTGCCACTATGCCTGGCATATATTTTTCTATACTAGTCAAAACTGGGGGGAAAAATTTTTCTACTTTTTAAAATTGCTTTCTTGCTATAGTACACAACTTCTAGGGCTGGGTGTTGTGGCACATGCCTATAATCCTAGCACTTGGGAAGCTAAGGTAGAAGGATTGTCCTGAATTCAAAGCCTGCCTGGGCTACATAGTGAGTTCAAGGCCATCCTGGAATACATAACGAGACTCTGTCTCAACAAAACCGAAAACAAGCTGTGCATGGTGGTGCACACCTGTAATCCCTGGGAAGGCTGAAGCAGGAGGACTGCTGTGAGTTGAGGCCAGCCTGGGATACACAAGGGAGTTTAAGGCCAGCCTCCACTACATAGTGAGACTCTGTCTCCAAACCAAATCAAACCATCCCAACCCAACTCAACAAAAAAGCTGAAAACAAAACTACTAGGAAACTAAGACATAAAATATTTGAAATATTTCTACCCAGATGACAAAATTAGAAAAGTAGGTAACTATCTTCCTTCATAGTAAAAAACATATCTCTTGTTATTTTGGATTCAGCCCCACTGGAAAAAAATTACTAATCAAAATAATCAGAAGAACTCAAGGGAAGACCTTTTCTGTTATGCACATACGTTTTCATTTAGCCCATAGTTACCTTAACTGTGAGCTGTTTGAAGCTACCAGTTTGAGCACTATTGACAATTTTTTTCAGGCTCTGAATAGCTGCAGGGATCTCAGCAGGGGTTGGAGGAACCAGCTCAACCTTGGCATAGTGCCAAAATGTGGCCAATCGAGGCTTCGAGTAAGTCACAGCAGCTGGAAAACAAAACAAAGCAAAACAAAATAACAGGATGAACTCACTAGAGACAGAAAGAAGCAGATGTGTGGGCTGGACACAAGTATTTATTCATGCATCACATTCATTCACTGCTTGTACCAAATGTGCACCCGGTGTGAAAAGTCAAAGCTGCGCCTGGGTAACAAGAGGCTTTTAAAGATGCAGAACACCTGTGTCACAGGGAAGTTCAATCAGGCAGGAAGCTATAAGCATTCAATTATGCTGGGATTTCACTAGTGGCCAGCTAGTGCTGTTACTCCACTTATGAATGGCAAATTTAATTAACTGTAAAGTTACCAGTAGTTGGAGTCAAAAGAAAGCAAGCCAGCAATTTATTCACATTTTCTTGGTAAAGAGATGAGAAAATATGGAAAGAAGTCCAGAAGAAGGAAAGGAGCTATATAGAATGGCACCCTTAAGAATAAGATTAAAACTTATTAGAATACCAGCCACAAATCCAGATAGAACTATACCAATTAGTGCCCACTTTTGGTACCCTCATCAACATGTGCTGGATTATATCTTTCTCTAACAAAAACACAGCTGCTCAAAAACACAACAACAAAAACAAAAAACAACCCCCCCCAAAACCAAACCAAAACACCACAAATAATAAAAGTAAAACTTACATGTGTTAAGAGTTGCCAAAATTAGAGTATTATTAAACTGAAATTCCTCAAGGTATTTACTATTTCAAGAAAAGAGATCCCTAATAACCACAGATGTGACACTATGGTAATGACTTCAGTAACAGGAAGAAATTTATTATAAAAGACGCAAGATAAGCCAGGCATGGTGGTGCACGCCTTTAATCCCAGCACTCAGGAGGCTGAGGTAGGAGGAGTGTTTCAGTTCGAGGCCGGCTTGGGCTACAATGCGAGCGCAAGGCCGGCCTGAGCTACACAGTGCGACCCTGCCTCAAAAAACCAGGGCTGGGAGTTTGGCTCAGTGACTTAAGCGCCTGTCTGACAAGCGCGAGGTTGTAAGTTCAATCCCCAGTGCCACAAAAAAACAAAAAGAAACCCCGCAAGATAAACAATAATAGCATGGGGGCCGGGAACAAGCTACAAGCTTGAAGGTAGTGCTTGACTTTAAAACTGTGAAAGAAAAGTCTAACTGCATGAACATTCATCAAATGTTTATTGTTTGCAGATGGATTGGCCAAGGCTTTTGGTGCTTTTTCTGTTAAGTGTCTATACTTGGGTATCTCACTATTATCAGATCACTATCTCCTTCATCCTTTGTATTTGGGGCCATGGTGTAAAATTTTAAATAGACAAAAAACCTAGGAGATTATTCTAAACACAACTGGTGATGCAGGTAAAAAGTATAATGCCTATAGGAACGGTCATCCGTCTTTAAAATCATCTTTTAACACAGATACTTCATTCTAGAAGAAAAAAAGCCAGGTATGGTGGTGCATACCTGTAATGCTAGCACTCTGAAGGTCTAGGCAAGAGATTGTTAAGTTCAAGCCTAGCCTGGGCAACAGTGACAGTGAGACCTCGTTTCAAAATAAAAAGGGTGAGAATTCAGTTTTGTCCAAAGGTCTTGAGTTCAAACCCCAGCACCAAAAAAACCTCAAAAAATAGGGTAGAGTGTTACAGTGCTTGCCTACCATGCACAATTCTCTGGGTTTGAGTCCCACCATCTTAAAAAAAAAAAAAGAAAAAGAAAAAGAAAAAAAACATTATTTCTATTTTACTTGTTGAATTTTTTTCAGGGGCACAAGTTAATAAGTTTGAAACTGCTTAAATGTATGAGGGATGAACAAAACATAAATGGTGGTTGGTGGGTGCCAGGTTTCTCACTGAGAGAGGGAAGTTAGAGATAAGAAACCAGCAATAGCAGCTATGGGTGGTGTGTGTGTAGTCCTAGTAACTGGAGGCTGAGTCGGGGGATAGCGTGAGCTCAGTTCAGGGTCAGCCTATGGACCACAACTCCATATAAAAAGAAAATTCATTTCGAGCTTATTTGGGGTTCCTGGTATATCTCAGTGGTATATTATGTGCTTAGCATGTACAAGATCCTGGGTTCAAGCCCCAGCACCAAAAAAATAAACCTGGACTAAAGTTGGAGACATCTGTATGAACTCATGCTTAGCTTAACATATATACAGTCAAATACACTGGAAACAATCATGTATACACATGGGTTAGTATGTGTGTATACTCTGCTTCCCCAATGTGTATCTATATCCCTTGTTCATGGAGAGGACCTAGAAGCAATGACATTTGAGCAGCAGAGAGCAAATCACCTAGATTTTAGTTTCTAACTTCCACTGTCCAGTAAAAGGAACTAGTCACTCTGAAGAAAGGCCTGCTTCAACTGGGCTGAAAAAATATGAATCTGCATATAGTACCATGTCAAAGAGATGGAGTGTCAACCAAAAACTGTTCCTTATGGCCAAGTCTGTAACAATTTGAGCAATGAAGAACACAGCACTACTATTCAAAGTTTGGAATAAATGTAAATGAATCATAATAAATGATTTAATACATAGAAGAAGCAGCAAGTTTTTATTATAGAATTCCATTTATTTTTTATTTTATTTTTTAGAATTCCATTTATTACACACAGGAACTTCTTCCTTCCTTCAAGACAAGGTCTCAATATGCAATTCAGGGTAGTCTGCCTCAGCTTCCCAATCCTTTTGCCTCAGCCTCCTGCATGCAGCACTATGACCGGCTAGAAATCCCTTTCTACAGATGGATCCACTCTCACCTGGGCTGCAGACATGCCATATGGACTACATATCATTACTTGCTTCTAAAAAAAAGATATGGAGGATGCCTGAGTCAGGAGTAAGTCGTTGTGGGAGTAGCGGAGTAGCAGACTCCCTGGAGAAGGGCTCAGGGCATGGATGTGGAAAGTGAAATTGGCAAGGGAGGGTCTGCCCTACTAGGTGTCAAGCTGAGTGTTCATCAAAATTCAAGGGAGTGGGCAGAAGCCATGCTGGGTCTGGGAGGAGTATACTTCCTGTGAGCCATGCAAACCATGTGGGGCCCAGGAAGAGACAAGCCAGTTGGCTCTTCCCATGAGCCAATGACACTGAGAGTCAAGAACACCTCACCTCCCGCCTGAGCAACTGGTTGATTTGGAGGACAGGTTGAGTTGATAGCAACTGAGGTACAAGAACACCTTAATGCTTGTATTGTTTGATTGACTTTGCAGGTATAAGGCCGGTAGTCTGAGCATCTATTAAGAGGATTAACAGTATACAATATAGCATATATGGGGTATTTCCTTCTGTCTTGTTTCTGAAATTCAATATTGTTCTCATTGTTTTGTTTTGTTCTGTTTTATTCTTTTTGTTTTATTCAGTGTTCTGTTTTGATTGGTTTATTCTGTTCTATTTATTTGATTTTACTATGTCTGACAGTATGGGCAGCAATTTTTTGTTTGTTTTTTTGGTACTGGGGATCAAACTCATGACTTCATGTTGCCAGGCAGGTGCCTACTCCACTGAGCTAAATCCTCAGCTCTAGCCAGCAGTTCTACAGATGGCAGGAGGCATTGTGGTAGCCATTGTTGATTTCCTATTGTCCTATTTTGAAGTCCTGTATTGCTCTCACTGTTTGCTCTGATTGGCATTATTCTGTTTTAGTTTGTTAGGTTTTATTCTCTTAAAAAAAAAAAAAGAACAGATATGGAAAGGGAAAATAAATAATTTTACCGTGGAAGAACCTATCAAACACTATCTTAACCAAGCAATGAAATTTGTATCATCAGTGATGTCACATGGGTATCATATACCTCCTGATATGCCATTAAGGCACCTCATCTCTGTGGTATTTTCTCAAAATCTATTGTTCCAGACTAATCACAAGAGAAACACTTAATAAATCCAGATTGAGGAATATTCTTCAGATTATCTAGATAGATACCTCAAGAAAGTCAAAGTCATAAAAGATAAAGAATTGAAGGGCCAGGGATACAGAGATACAGATCAGCAGCACAGTGCCTGCCTGGCAAGCATGAGGGACTGAGTTGGATTCCTGGTACAAAAAAAAAAAAAAAAAAAAAAAGAAAGAAAGAAAGAAGTGAAATCAGGCCAGGCATGGTGGCACACACCTTTAATCCCAGCACTCGGGAGGCTGAGGTAGGTGGAGCTTGTGAGTTCGAGGCCTGCTTGGGCTACAATGTGAGCAAGGCCAGCCTGAACTACATAGGGCGACCCTACTTTGGGGGAAAAAAAAAAAAAAAAAAGGGCCGGAAGCTTGGCTTAGTGGTTGAAGTGCCTGCCTGGCAGGCGCAAGGTTGTGAGTTCAATCCCTGGTACCACAAAAATAAAACATAAAAAAAGAATTGAAATCATCACAAATCAGAGGATACTGAGAAATATGATAACTTAATGTAACGTGATGTCCTGCCTTGTGTTGTATCCTGGGATTGAAAGTGATTAAAGGAAAAACTGGTGAAATTCAAGTAAACTGTACAGTTTAGGTAAGGGGGAAAATCAGACTCTGTCATAATCTTTACTGGGAAATGTGATAAAATTACTTGTTTCTACAAGTGTTTTTGTCCTCCAGGGAATGGATAGACATAATTGGTAATTTATCAAACATTTAACATTCATATTTAATACACAGGTATATGACATAAAGGAAAATATGTTTCTGTTTTAACATTCTGGTCTTTTCTGGGTACTTCTGGAAGGGTAACAAAAATTTATTTTGACATTATTTTTCTTTTTGGGTTTTATCACAAACTAGTTTTCAGTTCCCCAACAAGAACAGTGATGGCAAACCTTTTAGAGCCTTCAGGGATACAAACAGCCTGTTGTGGCACACATGTCATAGGTTTGCCACCAACTTAGAGGATATGAAAACTATGGTAGGACAAAAATCCACTTGAAATATTCAAAACTGTGCCTCAAATCATACAACATCCGAAGACTAAAGCCTTCTCCTTGATTCAAAAACCTTAGCAAAGTAAAAGTTTCAAATGAGACAGCCTTTGTGGGACTGTATAAACAGTCTGTCTACTAGACTGTAGTGAGATAATGGATAAACTATCTTACTACTAGATCTAGAGGATTGAGAGATCCAACCTTCCGTAAGAGGAGGGAATAAAGTACTTGAGGTCTTCAATGTTTTGTAAGGTCTTCAATATTTTGTTTGCCTGATGATGGAGGAAAGGAGGGAATTAAATTTAAAGATAGCAAATACAGCAAAATAGGCTCAAAAACATTACATGTACTTTTTGAAATTTTGCTTTCTATTCATAGTTCACAATCAAATCTGAATGAAAGCAATTTAGAGATGTGACCTTTAAACATTTAGTACAATATACCACATCTGGCCAGGTGTGGTGGTGCACTCTGGAAGCTGAGGCAAGAGGATCATTGTGTGTTTGAGACTAGCCTGAGTGATGTAGAGAGATCATGTCTCAAAAAACAAACAAATCTACCGATTACAAGCCGAGCATGGTGGCATGCCTTTAATCCCAGCACTTGGGAGGCTGAGGCAGGAGGATCATTGTGAGTTCGAGAACAGCCAGGGCTACAAAGTGAGTTCAAGGCCAGCCTGAACTGCATTGTGAGACCCTGTCTCAAAAAAATAGGGCTGGGGATTTAGCTCAGTGGCCTAAGCACCTGCCTGGCAGGCGTGAGATTGTGAGTTTGATCCCTGGTACCAAAAAAACAAAAAACAACAATAACGAAAAACCCTACCGATCGCAAAACCCCATCTAGTGATGAAACTTACCTCAATTTATCTTCTTTCAGAAATAAAAATTGGTAACTTACTATTCAGAATGCAAATATTTACTGACAGAACAGATCATTGTTTAAGCCTGACTATTAAGGGCTGTTTTGAAATACAGTGCCTACCAATGAGATTCTTCAAACTGAAAACAAACAAACAAACAAAAAATCTGTGTATGCTAAGCTATACCAACAAAGGTTCCAGTTTATCTGAAAAAAAGAAAAAAAAATTTTTTTTTGATAGAGGGTCTCGCTGTTCAGGTTGGTCTTGAACTCACTCTACAGCCCAGGCTGGTCTCAAACTCGTGGGGATCCTCCTGTCTCAGCTTCCTGCGTGCTGGGATTTACAGGCGTGTACCACCACGCCCAGTTCACATATCTTTTTACACTTACTAGAGGACTGCAATACTCATCCAGAAAGTCCAATTCCACCTAAAATTTCCCTCGGATTAAAGTGAAGGTTGTCAGAAACTGGCCAGGACAGAAGGCAAAGCCAAAGTTCAAAAGCGCACGTATTCTTAAACATTTCTGTTTACTTTCAAATTGCTCACCAGGAACCACACCACCTGATACTGTGTGCCCTTCTTTTTCCAGCTCTCCTAACGAGCCATCATTTTGGTATTCCTGATCTCAAAAGATCCAAGTGGCTGTCATGGCGGCAGCTCCCCGGCAACTCCGGGCTTCCTTCACGCAACCTCTTTTCGGTCGTGGTTATAACTCAGCAACTTCCAAGTTGTAAAGAGACCCCCAAGATGCAGGCCAGGCAAGAATAGGGCCGGAAGAAGATCTTACACCTGCCTCCTGCTTTCTACACCTTCAAGCCGTCCGGCCCCGGCTCCTCTTTCCTCAAGTCACCGAAGCCTGCCAAGCCTTCGAACCCCAGCCAGCTTCCCCATCGCTCGTAAACCCGCCTCGCCAGTCTCACAGTGCTCACCGTTCACCAGCGCCGGGGCCTTTTCCGCGAGGTTACGGACGAACTGGGCCATGCTTCTAAGGTGAAGAGCCGCCGCAACTGCGGCCGGCTGAATGTCACCCCCGGGAAGGACCCGCTGCAAGACCCCGTCTCACTTCTAAGGCCAGGTCGTCCTTTTCCGCGCCGGTCCAAGATAGTCAGGTGTTTTAATACCCTTGCAGAATCTAGCTGAGTAGTCTATTTTATTTAGTCCAGAACGAGAAAGCAAATGGGGAAAGATGTAATTAGAGAACTGGTGGAAAGCAATGGGATTCCACATCGAAACAGGCATGTCTTGGGGCAGCCACAAATGAAGCCCCGGTACCGATGAGGTAGGAAATGCGCATGCGCGCTTGCTTTCCTGGGCTCAGACCTCCATTCTTGAATGTGGGTAACTTCCACGGTTTCTGGAGAAAGGTGGCAAGGAGTCATCCGTGAGATGCGCCTGAACCAACACATGCCTTGTAGAGGGAGGAGCCTGAGGCCTAATATGTGAAGTTAGGTGCGAAGCAGGCATTACACAAGTTGTCAGACTCAGCCCAGTTCCTCCCTTTCTTTACTTTGTTTGAGGCAGGGTGTCGCTATGTAGTTCCGGCTGGTCTTGAAGGCACTGTATAGCCCAGGCTGGCCTCGAACTCATGGCAGTTCACCTGCCTCAGCTCCCGAGTGATGGGACTACAAGCATACGCCATCACGCCCGGCCTCAGTTCCTTCCGTTAATTCATTTTTTTTTGTAATCGCACTCTCCCCCGCATCCTAAGTATGAGGATCCAATTCACATAATTTCCTAACCTAGCCACAGGGAGCAATGCAGATGTAAAGAACGAAACACATTTACCGAGGGCCTCTGATATGCCAGGTATTTAGGAAATCAACGAAAGCCTGTGTGTTGGGTATTGTCCCCGAGACCTGTAAGTGTCCACTTAGCTATGGAGTGGAAGAGTTAGGATCTGAAGAGGTTGCAGCTTAAACACTGTGAAACATCAGTTCAGATAAGGCATGATGCTGATCTGAAAAGATCTAGAGATCCGTGAGCTGATGTCTAAGAGAACAGCTACATACTACAGAAGGCTGAAACTTTATCGAGTGACTGGAACAAAAAATGTGAGGAAGTGACATTTAATGAAAAGAACAGAACTATAAGTAATATATTCTGGAGAACCCTGAGCAGAAGAAAAACTGGTTAGTGAGGCAGAAAGAAAAATTAGAAGTGCTATCAAAGGTGCCAAGAACGTTTCAACAAGGGAGTGATTTAATGCCTTAGATACTGCATAGTCAAATTAAGGACAGGAAAGTTAATTCAGCAATATGATATTAGCTAGAGCAGTTCTGAAAAATTAGGATAGAAGCCAGAATGAATGTGAAAAAATATGGTTGTAAAGGAATACAAGTCAGAGAACAAAAGGGGCATGTGGAATTCAGAAAGAAAATGATAGAGAAAGGAAACACAGGAGCTTTAAGGCAAGAAAGGTGAAGAAATTAGCCTGGGAATGGTGGGGCCTTTTCCACAAGTGGGTAATGAGAGAAAAGTTTGAAAGTAGAAACACTTATCTTGCCAGTGAAGTGGAAGGCAATGCCATCTGTGTGGGAAGAGTAATAGAAGGCTAAGAGTTTGAAGAAAGGTTAAAGTTTGGAATAGTTTAAGTTAAGGACACACACAGGAGGGTTGTTAGGCAGTGTTAAGAGACCAAAAGTTTGTGGTTGCACCATTCCAATGATTTTTGTTTTCATCCTACTCTGTAGCTTGGTACGGAGCTGAGGGTATGGCTGGATGAATCTAGGCTGGTTTTGCGTGTTAGGGATATAAAAACAATGGGCAAGAAAGGGGAACATGGTAGCAAATGATTAAAAGGCCTGGGGTCTAGGCCAGATAAGGAAAAGTGAAGCCAAAGGGAGCTAATTACAAAAAAAAAAAAAAAAAGGCTTGAGATTCAACTGAGGATAACTCCAGAGTCCTCTCAAGAGACTTCGTAAGTGGGTCAGGCAAGTTACACACTTTTGATACCACCTACCGGCTCCAAAAAAAAAAAAAAAAAAAAAAAAAGTACTCTAGATTTTCAGAGTTTTTTTTTTTTTTGGTACTGGAAATCAAACTTAGGACCTCACACTTGCCAGGCAGGCAGTGTGCCACTGAGCTATATCCCCAGCCTCTCATATTTCTAAAACTACTAGCTTTTAATACGTAATAAAGGTGATAACAAAGGTTGTAAGTCAGGTGTTCATTTATTAAATACAAGTTTTGAACAAACACCCCCAGGCAAGTCTCACAAAAAGTAACCTTCCTGGAATGTTTCAAAATACAGTTATGTAGATCAAGTTTTACTTCGGTCAACCTTTTTTTGCTCTTCATTTTCATTTTTAGTTTTTTTTCCTATTTAGCAGTTAGAGCATATGCATTAATTCCTCACATGGTAACAGTGTAGCATCAGCCTCTGGCTTGTAAAGGCCCCCAGTAGATTTACACCCTTCAATGGCTGCTTAGCAACCAGCATCAAATAAAATGATGAAGCTTTTGTAGAGTGTGATACTGAACAGCAACTGGCACCTTCACATGCACCATTAAAATACCTCTAAAACTTCCTTCAGATTTTCCTTTTCTTTTTTTCTTTTGGTACTGGGGATTGAACTCAGGACCTTGCACTTGCCAGGCAGGCACTTATGCTGCTGAGCTATATCCCCAGCCCTAAGATTTTATATATTTGCTAAAAACTACTAAAAAAAAAAAAAAAAAAACCCACAAAACTGACTGCTTGGCAAAACCCACTTGAATAATTTCTTTGTTTACTGCTAGCCTCTTTGTAAGTTGTAAGCAATACAAGAACTGATTAGAGTCATTTTCCTAACATACTCCAGCAAAGCCATCACATCACACCAGGTATGTCAGAAAGTCTACTCTTCCAAGAGATTTAGCTGCTGCTGAGTTCCAAAATATCTCTTTATACTTTTAAATGCATATGTGCACCATGTATTGAGATGGGATGTTTTTTAAAGTTTTATTTTTTTCCATGTTCCTAGACTACCTCACAGAAAGGCACAGAGGACACTTGGTTTCTTTACCAACAGTGGCCTTAAGCTATACACTTGCTTTGTGATGCATTTAAAGATATTCAGCAGCATGAATGTTGCCATAGCCATTCACAAAAAGTCTCAGGAAAAGAGCTTTATAAAAAACAAGACAAAAATGCTTGCCACAAGAGGCTTACAATCCGAAGGCTAATCACAGAAGTACAATACAGACACTAGAGGCAGCATAGAGGTTGTTAGCTAGAAAGCTGCTGGGAACAGCTGCTTTCTGAGGTTTTGTGCCCATTTTCTTGCAATTTTCTCCTGCAAAACTCTGGTCTTTTCCTTTTTTTTTAGAATGACACTGTTAGATTGGAATCGGAAGATAAGTGTAAGTAGGTGGAAGCTTATTTTATACACAGTTCATTCTCAGAGAGCGAAAGGAGAATAAATATGAAACAAGCTCATTTTAACATAATAAATCCTGTCAACACATCCTTTAAAGGACCAGGAAGCACAATGAATCACCCTTACATTCTGGCATTTACAAAAATGTCGCAGTCTTTCTTTTTCATTTATAAGCATAGCCATAAGTGGTATATTTTATATCCAGGATAGGAGGCCCTTTTAGATTTGAGCTTTTCCAGCTGACACCATTAAAACACATCAAGGACCATTTATGGCAATTTGTGTTAGAATATTGTAAAAAATATATTATTTGACCCCTATTTCTAAATTACTTTTCTTGTCCCTTACGGTATTTCTGGGCTTAGATGGACACTGATATAAAGATGGTCCACTGGGGAATGTGCCTCATTCAGCAGGTTAAACTGCACTATTAGTGCAGAGCTCTGTTTAGGGATAAGTGGATATTTAAAATGGCTTGTGGATAAAGTTTTGCTCACATTCCTACTTTGTTAATTGATGACCTAGGGCTATTTTAGAAGCAGCTCTTACAAGTCAGATCACAAACATTAATTATGTACATTTTATAGTCAGAATTTTATTGTCTAAAATGAGTCTGTAAGCATAGCCACACACTGTTGATATTCTTACCACGAAGAGATAATACAAAGTGGTACTTAGGTTACACTAGACCAATATAAAAAAGTACATGGTAAGTGTGCATATGTGTATACACATGATACACACTGAGATCTACTACTGATACTAGTGTCTTAAAATGACATTTTTCATGGTTACAGTATTTGTTGCTTAAGTTTTCTGCTTAGGCCTATTCCTTATAGCAACAGACTTTTTTTCATAAGAAAAGAAAAATGCCCAGCAGCTGCCTATTTATTCATTCATTCCAGAATTTTTTCTGACTTGTGTCATGATTGCAAATTTGTCATTACTAATCATCATGAAAAGACTGCAGGGCTACATTTTTGGTGGTGACAACCTCATGAGAAAGCGTTTGTGATTATTTTTGAGTTATAATACAAAATTAAGAGCTACCAACAGAAGTGGCAAAAGATTCCTTTTTTCAAAAAAAAAAAATCTTAACTATCATTCAAAAGTCTACACAAACATGAACACAATTGCTTTTATGCGAAAGGTTATTCCATAACATTTTAGAACTGTAACAAGGATTTAAGTCCAGATTATGAAGACTAGTAAATGTGTAGAATGACAAAAGATTTTCTGGATATCAGCTGTCATTAAAATATGTGACACTAGACTTAAAAATATAATTTAAGGCAGGAAAAGAAAAAAGAGAGAATAAAACTGAAAACTATGGTGGTTTTTAAACTTGGTGACACTATAAGAAAGTGTAATTTTCCTACAAGCCAGGGGAGCATTGACAAGTTCTTAGGAAAGTTTTTTTTTCTTTTTTGAGACAAGGTCTCACTATGCAGTTCAGTCTGGCCTTGAACTCACTTTGTAGCCCAACTCACACTGATCCTCTTGCCTCAGCCTCAGGCGGTACTACCACACCCCAGGCTATTATTAGGAATCTTAATTATCTAATTTGAGCAATAGTAGTTCTCTAATTTGGTGAAGGAGAAAGAAAAAAAGAAAGAAAAAAAAAAAAAAGGAACAGAACCAGAAAGAGGGAGACCACAAACAACTGTTTATCTACACTTGGGGTTGCCTTTTGGTTTGTTTAGTTCACAGTATTTATTCAAGTTGCTCCTTTTGTTGTTTTCTTTCTGCAAGCCATCGCTGAATTTTTTCTTTCAGTTCAGTGTTTGGCCGGATCTGGTCCATGGTGAGGGGACTACGGTTAAAAGGATCTGTTTGGTCACTGGCAAAAAAGAGAGAAAAGGAATGGGTGTTATTTCTGTAAGTTCTAACACCCTAATCTTAAAAGAGAACACCTAGGCCCCTCACTTCAACTGCAAACGAAGCTAGATAAGTGCTTTATAACTGGGTCAAAAGCTGACTTGAGTGTCTGAAAGAATGAGATGACCAAAAGAGATTCAGGAGTTTTTCCAGCTACTTTGTCTCTCTTTCTCTGAAGAAATTCATCTTAACACTGCTGTTCAAATATTTGATTTCAGTGGCTTAAAAAATGGTATCTTTCTGTCACCAGCCTTTAGATTTTTTGTAAGGCAGAGATCCTACATAGTTGAGTCACTGTAAATAACTTTTTCTTTCTTTTTTTGTACTGGGGATTGAACCAGGGCCTTCATGTCGAGCAAGTCCTTGTTATTTTTTATTTTGAGACAGGGTCAGTACCTAAGTATTAGAAGCCAGGACCTAAGGTTCAATTCCCAGTACCACAGGTAGAAAACAAAACAAAACAAAACAAAAGAAGAGGAAGAGGAAGAGGAAGAAGAAGAAGAAGAAGAAAAAGAAAAAGAAAAAGAAAAAGAAAAAGAAAAAGAAGAAAAAGAAAAAAAAAAACCCAAGACAATTTCAGGTCAACTTATACTTTATATTGACATATCTTTCCAATTTTAGTATTATATCCTGCTGAAGCAAGCACCATGTTAATATATCCTTTTCTTTGTCTTTTGAGACAGGGTCTTGCTATGCAGTTCAGGCTGGCCTTGGGCTTACTTTGTACCCCAGGCTGGTCTCAAACTTGCAGTGATTCTCCTGCCTCAGCCTTCTGAGTGCTGGGATTACAGGAATGCACCACCATGCCCAGCTATGCAGCCCTTTTTAAAAAATTTTTATCTTGATGGGGCTTTAGCTCAGTGGGTTGTGAGTTCGTTCAATCCCCGGTACCAAAATAAATAAATAAATAAATAATAAAAATAAAATTTTTATCTTGAGACAGCTCTCACCAAGTCTTTAAATTACCCAGCCTGAGCTTGAACTTGTCATCCCCTGCCTCAGCCTCCCAGAATGCTGAGATTATAGGAGTGTGCCACCACGCCCCTCATTTTGGGACTGGCATACCTGAGCAAATGTCTGGCAATGGTGGACCTATCCACAGTGACTCTGGAAGACGGTAGCACCACAGGATCAGACATCAGTGTGCTCATGATGGGATCCAGGAACTCATCACAGGCATCTGCATAGGTCTCCTCTTCCTGCTGCTGGAGATCTGCAAGAGACTGAGAATACAACATCTGGCAGTTACAGTGAGTTCACAGTGCTGCTGAACCTAGAATGCACAATGATTCTCCCTTAAACTTTGTCATTAATAGCCTTTGGCAATGATGAAAAATTTTAGGTGTATTTTTTCAACAACAAACCAAGACATTATTTTAGGAGCAAATTTAGCATTTTATCCCACTCAATCCTGAATCTCAAGTTGGCTCAACTGGCAGTCACAACTAGAAATGGGTTTAAGTATTAGTAGAAAAACAGCACCCCACATATGTCTCTCCGGCAACAGTACTGTTGTAAATGCTGTTGTAATTCCAAAGCGGATAGGGCAGGAGGGTTATTATTTGCATGATTACAGGGTCACTCATGCAGTTTGTGTATGAAAGCATTTTCTCAGTTTTGGTACAAACAGGTATAGAAATTCAAAAGCCTCAACATGGGATTCCTATACAAATCTAGTTCCTAGGAATTCATGTTCCTAAGCTCAAGGCCAAGATGAAGCCCAACAAAAAAGTCCAATAAAAAAGAAAGTGGTCTTGTATAGTGGTGCATGACTGTAATCCCAGCATTTGGGAGGCTGAGGCAGGAGGATCACAAGTTTGAGGCCAGTCTGGGTTACACAATGACACCCTGTCTCAAAAACAAAAACCTCAAAAAAATAAAACAAACAAACAAGTCAGTGAGAGAAGACTGATACCAATAAGGAGGTTTTCTATTAGACTTCTGTACTATGACTTTTCTTTCTTTATCACTTTTTATTTTATTTTGGCAGTACTAGGGACTGAACCCATGACCTTGCGCTGAGCTACATCCCCAGTCCTTTTTAGTTTTCATTCTGAGACAGGGACTCAAACTGGTGATCTCCCATCTCAGCCTCCCAAAGTACAGAATTTACAAGCATGTGTCCCGATGCCAGCTTTCTTCATCACTTCTAATGGAGCTCTGTCATACTCCAACCAAAGGGATTAGCTAAATACAATATAGTGTGTTAATCTAAAACGGCCCACTATTTTTTTAAAAAAAATTTTATTTTAAGGCAGGGTCTCACTATGTAATTCAAGCTACTTTTAACTCCCTTATGTAACCCAGGCTGGCCTTGAACTCATGGCGATCCTTCTGTCTCGGCTTCCCAAATGCTGGGATAATTGGCATGCATCACCATGCCCAGTTTAACTTCTAAAATGTATGCCAATTACCAACTACAAAAATAGAGAACAGAGGAAACCAATACAAATCACTGACTAAAAACTACTCATCCTGGAATTTTATTCTAAAAAGTTCTATATTAACATTCCAGATTTTTAAATCTACTGGTAACTGCAGGCATAAAAGTTCTCATAACAACAGCTCCTCTAAATGTGTACGTTGTTTCTAATAGAAACATCTTCAAATTCTGTTCTTGCTGTTATGTGTACAAGAGTAATGCTCAATAAAAGAAGTTCCAATTATTGACTGACAAGGAAAAAATCATCTGTTTTTAGTTTCTTAAGGCAGTGCTCTTTATTTCCCTGAAACGGCAAAAAAGCAGCACAGCAAAGTGGACAATGATTTTTTTTTCTTGGACACAAGAGCAAACAAATTTTCTTCCCCCTCACCTTAATTCTCTCTGCTAAGTTGCTGAAAGCCACTATCATATTCCCGGGTTTATTTATTTTTTTCAGGACTCGTACTGTCTGTGCAAAGAGAGTTGGGGAATAAGAACGTCCATCCTTGGGCACAGTGGCACAGAAATTCTCCTCATCCCTGAAAGGTCAGCAAGAGAAAGAAACTGAGTACCAGAGAGTAGATCAATGGAGAGATAAGAGATGGGTCTGAGAATAGTCATTCTCATCATTAATAAGCCTTGAATGTTCTTTTGATCTAGAAAGACTTCTGATTATTTAGGAAGGAGTCTATCAAGTATTCCATGCCTGTAAAAGACTACTTCTTTCCCAAACAACAGTAAAACCAGTAAAGTTTATCTTTGTGCAGGTCAAGGAGAATGTTGGAAATCCTGAAAAACACCCACAGAGTATACGAAATCTGCCTATTCAGAGCTACAGAAGATTCCTTCATTAATCAAATGGAAATGACTATTTCTTTTCCGTTTCCACACAATAGCAAAGCAGTTATTCTGTGATCAAAATACTAGCATCCCCTCTTATTTGTCCAATTCTGATCTCACGTACCCAAGATTTAGGTAGATAGTGCAGATATCCGATACAAGCTGCTGGGGTTTGAAGTCAAATTCACTGAAGTCCTTCACTTTTAAGGCACCCATTTTGGGGCCAACCAGGTGTTGCAGGAAGTAGTTCAGCATGGAGATGATGCGCTCAGCTAGGAATGGATGTACGAAGAGGGATTTGATCTCTGGAAAAAAATAAAGTCTCTGAAAACTCAGTCCATTGTAATCTTTTATTTGTACCTAGTTTACTTGGAGCTCTTGGGACTATTTTTTTTCCCAATTACATAAGTAATACATTTTTCACTGCAGAAAGCACAAATGAACAAAACTAAAAAAGAAACAAATAGAAAACAACAACTGGGCATGGTGGTTGCATACTTATAATCCTAGCACTCCGGGAGGCTGAGGCAGGAGGATTACAAGTTTGAGCCCAGTCTGAGCAATTTAATGAGACTCTGTCTCAAAATTAAAACAATAAATAAGTAAATAAATAAATAAATAAATAAAAAAGGAGAGCAGGGAACTGGAGATGTACTTCAGAGTGAAGGCCTGAGTTTTGATTCCCAGTACTACATGGAAAAAATAAACAACAAAAACTCTCATCCAGAGATAAACACTGTTAATAGTTTGCTAGATACTAGTAGACTTTTTCTGGGTGTATTTATATACTCATGCATCTTAAAAACAAAAAGGGTTATTATATTGTATATATTCTATACCTATTTTCAGCAACTATATCATAAATAAGTATCTTACCATTTTAGTAAGTGTAAGTTCCTGTGCTATCCAACACAGTAGCCACTGACCACATGTGCTTTTAAAATTCCTTTTTTTTAAAGACAGGTTCGTTTTGTAGTTCAGGCTGGTCTTGAACTTGTGGCTATCCTCCTGCCTTAGCTTTCTGAGTGCAGATTTCAGGAGTGCACCTAACATATTAATTAATTAGACAGGGTCTCCCTATGCAGTTTGAGCTGGCCTTGAACTCACTATGGAGCCTAGGCTGGCCTCAAACTCACAGCGATGCTAAGAATTCAATTCTTTAGCTGCACTAGCCTAGTGGTGGTGAACCTACAGCACATGTACCACAGCAGGCTATCTGTTATCATTGAAAGCTCTGAAAGGTTGGCGATCACTGCACTAGGCATACTTAAAGTATTCCATCAATGAGATGTGAAGGGTAGATATAGTATTGGAGAGCCCAGATCTATAGAACATTTCTGCCATCAAAGTTCTACAGAGTAACACTGATTGATGCCTTTATTATGACCACAGCTTTCCAGCTGGTGACTACACCATGAGTCATTTAATCTGTCTTTACTGGTGTATATTTTGAACATGTTCACTTTTTTCCTATTATAAAAGTCTTAGTTATTGATGAGTTTTATGTGTGTAGCAGTCCCTCCTCAGCCACTACTTCTCTTTCCACAGTTTCAGTTATTCAAGGCTAATCACAGTTGGAGAATACTGAATGGAAAATTCTATCCTTCTTAGTAGCTAGAACTATAGGTGCATGTCACTGCACCCAGCTGAAAGGAAAATTCTAAATAAACAAGTGCTAAGTTTTAAACTGCATCATGTTCTGAAGAATGTGATGAAATCTTGAGTTGTCCAGTTCCATTCCACCTTGCATGTGAATCATTCCTTTGTCCACATGTGTAGGCTGTACACACTACCTGCCTATTAGTCAATTAGTAGGTTTCTTGGTTATCAGATGAATTGCTGTGGTCTATGGTGACCTGTATTTAGTGATGGCTCTGAACTGCAAAAGTATTGATTCTGTCAATTTGCACATGCCAAAGAGAAGCCAGAAAGTACTTCTTTTAAGTGAAAAAAGGTGAAAGTCTTAAGCAAAGAAAAAAAAATCACATGGTAACTTGCTATAATCTATGTAAGTTATTGTTAATTTCTTACTGACTTCCAGGAAGATGGTGGAGTAGTAAGAAGCAGATAAAACAGCCTCTCTGAGACACCTTTTAGAAGCAGGAACATACTATCTTGAGGAAGACAAAAAGGAGGGAAGTGGGTTCCTTAGACCTAGGAAGCGCCTGAAGTCTGAATTGAACCCCACAGAGACAGTGAAAAGAAAAACTTCAAAAAAGAAGGTGGTAGCTGGCAGTGCCTTCGAAGGAGCCGGACTCACTGCATGAGGGGAGCTGTCAGAGCCTGGAGACACATGGTCACAGTGGCGGCTGGCGAGCCCGAGGGCCTCTGCGGAGCCATTTGTTGGTGGAGGAGAGCGGTGGGAGGGGAGGACAGTGCTGGCTGGCGGTGAGTGCAGAGGGCTTGGTCCTCCCATGGGAGAAAGCGATTTGCCGGGAGCCATTTTGGAATAGGCCAGATAAGCCTGGAGCTAAAACTTGCCAGCTTCCCCCAGCGGCCCTAGCTGGGCGCAGTCCATGGAGATTGCTTGGACTGTGGTAAGCCCAATCAGTTTGTTCTTGGGGCAGGCCTGCTAAGGTTGTCTATTACTCTGTCTTTGAGCAGTTGCTGGCTTGTGGGGATACAGTGCCACAATTTGGGTTGCTGTCTTCACAGGCTATCTACTAGTGAATTCAGAGAATCCTGGAAGTGGACTCTTTTTTTTTTCTTCTTTCTAATGTTTGGTTTATTATTATTATTTCTTGAGTATGGTTTCTGACCTCCTTCTGGGTGTGGTTTTGTTCTGTTCTACTTTTTGTCTCTTTTAACTCTCTTTTCCCTCAGTCTTCTGCAGTGGTTTCCCTAAGTTGGTGGGACTCATCTGTGTTCTCCAACCTACTTACAGTCTCTTTCTCTTTTCCCACTTCTTTGCCTTCTCTTAAATCCATTTTGGGTCCTGACCCTTGAGGACAGAATTGACATACTGTGGACTTATGTAATGTATATGATTGTTTTGCATTCTGATGTATGGTTACAAATTCAGTTTATATCGTTGAGGGTTGCAAATCAGGGGTTGGCTCAGTGTACTTTTTTTTTTTTTTTCCGGCACTGTGGACTGAACTTACAACCTTGCACCTGCCAGACAGGCGCTTAAGCCACTGAGCCCTGGTTTTTTGAGGCAGGGTTGCACTATGTAGCTCAGGCCAGCCTTGCACTCGCGTTGTAGCCCAAGCCGGTCTTGAACTTAAAACGCTCTGCCTACCTCAGCCTCCAGAGTGCTGGGATTAAAGGCGTGCGCTACCACGCCCGTCTTCAGTTTACTGTTTTGATGGCTGTTTTTGGTGCTGTGGGTGCCACTGCAGCCAGAATTAACACAACTGATCTGGATAGCTGTTGGCTCTGATGGTCCAGGGACTGAGATTGACTGGGGGGTCACAGAGAGTACTGTTTTTGTCTTTTTTGAGACAGGGTCTGACTATGCAGTTCAGGCTGGCCTTTAGCTCACTTTGTAGCCCCGGTTGGTCTCGAACTTCCAACAATCCTCTTGTCTCAGCCTCCCTAGTACTGGGATCACAGGCATATGTCACCATGCCTGATTTTTTTTTTTTTTTTGAGACAGTCTTGCTATGTAGTTGAGGATGGCCTTGAACTCACTATATAGCTCAGGCTGACCTCGAACTTGTGGCAATTCTCCTATCTCAGCCTCCTGAGTGCTGGGGTTATCAGTGTGTGCCACCAGCACTGTGCCTAATTTATAATTTAGATTTTATCACAGGTATGTATAAAAGGGAGAAAACAGTATATACAGGTTTAGTACTATCAGTAGTTTCAGACATCCACAGTGATTCTTAGAACATATCTCCTAAAGATAAGGGGAGACTCCTGTTTATATCCTGCATATGTATTACTTCTTCACAACAAATTTGTAAGCACTGCTAGGTCACAGGGCATGAACTCTAAAAATTTAAAAAAAGTAAACTAACATATGGAAAGTTTAGTAAGCCAGATAGTATGATGACATTTGCTTAGTACTGTTGCTCTTAATTTTTAAGTTTTAGCCATTATCTACTGACTCTACTTTGGAGAATTTTTTTTGGAACCAGGGATCGAACTCACGACCTTGTACTTGCTAGACAGAGCTAAATCCCCGGCCCTCTACTGACTCTACTACAGATGAAGATTCAGTTCTTACTTCTTGTCCCACTTTGCCTCCCCAAATACGAACCCTGAATACAAACCCAAATTTCTGGCTAAACAACTTAAGAGTTTGTGTCATTGATTATGTAAATATCACTCACAGCAGAGCCATGTGGTGGTGTATTTTTTTTTTAATTTTCCTGTACTGGGGATTGAACCCCTGGTCTTTTTTTTTTTTTTTTTTTGCGGCACCGGGGATTGAACTCATAACCTCGCGCCTGTCAGGGCAGGCGCTTAAGGCACTGAGCCAAACTCCTGGCCCTGGTTTTTTGAGGCAGGGTCGCACTGTGTAGCTCAGACCAGCCTTGCGCTCGCGTTGTAGCCCAAGCCGGCCTCGAACGCACAACGCTCCACCTACCTCAGCCTCCCGAATGCTGGGATTAAAGGCGTGCACCACCATGCCTGGCTTGAACCCTTGGTCTTTGTACTGAGCTTTTTAAAAATTTTAAAAAGGTCTCGCTAAGTCATTAAATTACCCAGGCTGGGCTTAAACTTGTGACCCTCCTGCCTAACCCACCCAGAGTTCTAGGATTACAGGAGTGTACCACAACTCCAGGTTTACATAGTTTTTTTAATATAATACAGTATTTTTGGTTTGCTTATTTTCACAGTACCTATCACTAAATCCTTTTCAAAGTCTCCACCAGAATTATAAAACTGCAATGTGGTCGGAAACATTCTTTCTGGAAGTTTATAGCCTTTGCACCAAACTGGGCTGCGTGTTCTAGGGTTGGTATGCAGTGGTCACACAGGTCACTGTATCATTCTGGGAATCTGCTTTGAGCTACCCTTGTATTGTTATACCCCTTAAAGATACACAAGAGCCTTTAATCCCAGCACTTGGGTGGCTGAGGTAGGAGTGTTGTGAGTTCGAGGCCGGCTTGGGCTACAACACGAGCGCAAGGCCGGCCTGAGCTACATAGTGTGACCCTGCCTTAAAAAACTAGGGCTGGGAGTTTGGCTCAGTGGCTTAAGTGCATATCTGGCAGGCGTGAGGCTGTGAGTTCGATTCCTGGTGCCACACACACACACACAAAAAGATACACAAGAAACACATTTGCTAAGAAAACTGAACATAATTTACCCTCAAACACAATTTGTAGTTCACCCAGTTAATAGATTCTAGACTCAGAAATATATCGCAGCTTCAAATGTCACTATTTTAAATTCAAAGATGTTTTAATTCTTCCTCACCCTTTGGTTTTTTTGTATTTCACATATTCCAGGCTGACCTTGAACTCACTATATTGGGAGGCCTCACACCATGGCCTCTCAAGTGCTGGGATACACCACTGGCTTGCCATTTTGATTCTTAAACCAAAGCACATTTTCTGACTTTCCTCAGGATTGTTTAAGGTCTTCTCTATAAGTCTTGTGAACTTTTTTGGTATGATATTTCTCCTTTCCTGTATTTTCCCCTCTTGTGACTTCCTAGAGCCATCATTTATATTCTCTTTTTTTTTTTTTTTTTTTGGTACCAGGGATTGAACTCACGACCTCATGCTTGCGCCAGGCAGACATTTACACCACTGAACTAAATCCCTGGCTCCCATCATTTATATTCTTGCCTTTCCTCTTTTTTTTTCCCTTTGTTCTTCTTTCATGAAAGAGTTCTTTGAATTTATTCTTTTAATTCTAGTGAACATTTATCTTATTTATTTATTTATTTTTGTCTTTTTGAGACAGGGTCTCGCTATGTGGGTCAGGCTTGCCTTGGGCTCACTTTGTAGCCCAGGCAGGTCTCAAACTTGGAACAATCCTCTTGCCTCAGCCTCTAGAGTGCTGGGATTACAGGAGTGCGCAGCCATGCCTGGCTCTTCTAGTGAACATTTAAAGATTTTTAAGGTAAATCTTCAATATCCAAAGCTCTTTCTTGTTCTTTAAATAATTTTTTTTTTTTTTTAGCATTTTTGTTCTTGTTTTGTGGCTGCTGTCTGTATCTTCTTCTGTCGCTATGAGATCATAAAAAAAAAAAAATTTTTTTTTTTTTTTGTACCAGGGATCAAACTCACAACCTCATGCCTGCTAGGCAGGCGCTTAGGCCACTGAGCTAAATCCCCAGCCCTATCTCTTGAGACAGGGTCTCACTATTCAGTTCAGGCTAGCCTTGAACTTACTTTGTAGCCCAGGCTGGTCTCGAACTCACAACAATCCTTCTGCCTCAGCTTCCTGAGTGCTGGGATTAAAGGTGTGTCACCACAGCCAGTGAGATAAAATTTTTAAAGAAAATTTTAGTTTTTCATCTATTATCTGTGTTTCACAGTAGAGGATTTCCTGAAGTGTCTAGATAGTTTAGATTCTTTTTAATGGTAAGCCTATAAATGTAGATTTTATATATATAGCACATCTTAACTCAGACTAGCCACACTTTATATGCTTGACAGTTCCATGTGACAAGTGACTACTGAATTGGACAGTGCAGTTCTAGAGGGAGTGGAAATAAATGTCTTTGTTAGATTCACTCTATCTAATCAGGACTGAAATACTTTACAGTTTAACATATGCACACATACATGTACATATGTGTATGTGTGTGCACATATACACATACAGTATATGTATGGTACATACCATGTATATGGCTAACATTCTCATGAAAGTTTTTGTTGTTGGTACTGGGGATTGAACTGAGAGCTTTACTGCATGCTAAGCGTGTGCTCTAACAGTGAGCTATGCTCCCAGCTCCCTCCAAAACCCAACTGTGTTACCAACTTACAATTTTTGGCATGTCAATAGTGGGCACCATCATTCTCTTTCAAATTTCTCTCATGACTTATTTACCGCTTTGATGTGCAAGACACTGTTACCTGAGTGTGAATTCTTAGTTTCAGTGGGGATGATCTCCCAAGAACAGCAGATCTTTTCTACTACATTTTTTGGGTTAGCAGGGGGCTTTCTTTTCTTACCTGATGTTAGGAAGGCGAGGGTACCAATTGTTTCGTTGGACATGATGTTATGGAAACGTGCCAGTTGCCCAAACATCTGTAAGCCAGCCTCTTTCTCTCGGCGGGCTTCAGGGGTCAGACTATCCCATTCACCTCGGTCCTTCTCAATTTGCTGAATTTTTATCTTGCTCAAATACTGAAGAAACGATAGGTGAGATATATCAGAAAAGTATAACTGAAGGAACATGACATTTAAGAGGTGTTAAGATCCAGTCGACTAAGCTGGGAAAACTAGGGATAATATAAGAACTTTTCTTTGTCGGCATAGGACTAATGCTTAAAAAAGAACTTTTGAAAAGAAAGAAACCATATCTTCATACAGATTTAGTTCGACCTGGGTAGATTCACAAGTAACTCCCCTAGAAATAGTATACTATTAGGAAATAGTGCAATAATGAAACCTAGGCCAAAAAACAAGCTACAGTGAAAAAATAAATCCTTCCTGAAAGATGAAAAAACCCTGCCTACCAAAAATGACAGCTCCATCAAATACATAAGGCATCTGAAAGGTGAATTGTAATTATTTAAAACTTGCTACCTTTCAAACAAATTAAACAGTCTCATAAAAATGCCACCGGTTTCATTCTTATGTCACTGCTCTTGCTTAAAAGGGTCTGTTTATACTAGAAACTGGTCAAATGTTTTTTAGCGTATAGGATTATTAAAAGGGCAGAAAGCCAAAGCTTTCTCACAAGCCAAGCACAAGTTGCCTGGGCACTGCTTCTCAGTAAGAGGAGCTCGTCAATGCTCAATGGCTACTCTCAGGATTTCCCTGCTTCAGCACTGTCACTGCTCTAGCTTACGCTCATTACAGGGAAGTTCTGTGGTACACAGCAGGTACTCGTAAGTTTTTATAGGAACAATAAAAGCAGCTCCACAAAGAATGTTTAAGGAAAACACTGCAGGACCTGACAGATACTCAGCTGTATTTTACCCTTTGTAAAGTCCATGTTTTACAATATAGCTAGGGTTAAGAGGCAGTAGATAGATGAAGAACAATGATGTTTTAGTCTTTACATGAAAAAATAACCCAGAGGCTTTTTGAGTATCAATGCAAAAATCAGAATCTTCTAAGAGGGAAGATTAAACATCACTATTTTAGTGAACCTCTGTTACTGATGTGCAGAAAACAGGTGACGATGACCAAAAATAAGGTCTTTTGATTTCTTTCTGTAACACTGGCCTGATGACTCCTGCCAGTACACCTTAGTTTGCCTTCTTCACATTACCCTTTTAACTGTCAAAGAACCCATCCTCACCCGTGAGACCTCAACTACCTTTGGTCTCTAATAGAACACTAACCTAGAAAGCTCTGTAGTTTTATTACTACTCAGCAAGCTTGTAGTTTTATTACTACTCAGTTTTGGTTTAGGCTGGTACTGGGGGCATAAAGGCATAATAATTGCTCTAAGGTCAAAAATAAGTACTGATGATGATTTGCTGTATAGAAGCAGTTAAAAAAATCTTTTAAACCTGTATGGCTTCATCCAAAAGGAAAATGGCATCATTCATTAGCAAGTTAAGAAAGCGGAGGAAAAGTGGAGGATTCATGGCTTCTAAATTCTTAGAGGCATAGTCAGCCAAATCCTGAAAGAAGAGAAAACTTTTAGTACTGAATCACCATGTTCTGGGAGTTTTCTGAAGTAACTGATTTCACCAAAAATTCTCTTACCTTAATGCTCTCCCGATAGGACTCTGTCCCCCACATGTATCTTAGGATGGGATACATGGGGCGACGGTAATTAAACTTTTGTTCAAATTGATGGGGGTCTCCTGGAGTAAGGTAAGAGTGAGAGATCAGCAAACACAGTCTACTAGAGAATGAGTGGGATCTTCTATCTATGTGCAATCATTTTCTTCTATTCAGAATGTATCAAGGTTATTGACAAAATCTTCCCTAGGAGTTTCTAAAGGCCTAGACAGAGTTGGGCCAATTGGTTGCTAATCCTCTTATTGACAAAACAAGGAGGAAGCAGATCTAAAGGATACCTTACTCAGCGAAAGATGAGGACCACACTGTCAGAAAAAGCCAAGGGAAACTAATGTTTCCATATCCAAATATGCACTACATGAGTTAGGTCTCTGGGCTGGTGTTAGATGGGTAAAGTCATGTGCAGAGCAAGATGCTAATTAATCATCATGTTCTTCATAGACTATATCCCAACTGTGTACCCAACTGGTTCTTGCTTTTTCTTTTTTTTTCTCCTTTTTTTCTTTTCTTCTTTTTTTTTGCAGCACTGGAGATCGAACTCACAGCTTCACACCTGCCAGACAGGCGCTTAAGCCACTGAGCCAAACTCCCAGCCCTAGTTTTTGAGGCAGGGTCGCGCTATATAGCTCAGGCCAGCCTTGCACTTGCGTTGTAGCCCAAGCCAGCCTCAAACTCACAACGCTCCTACCTCAGCCTCCGGAGTGCTGGGATTAAAGGCGTGCGCCACCATGCCCATCTGGTTCTTGCTTTTTCTGAAAAATCAGGCCTATGCCTAAAAACCATAGGCTATAGCTGAGTCAATGTAATAGAGTGTAGGATTTAGAGTCAGAACACCTAGGTTTGCATTCTGCCTCCATTTAACACAACCTCTTTCTCTTCTGCAGTAATAAAACCAAAAGTGTACCATATTACAACTCTTCAGTTATATGGTAGCATGATGATGTAATGGCAGTGATATGTTGTGCAACTTCTTATGATGAAGATTTACATGTATTATCACTATTTCACTGAAACATTGCTTTGACTCATTTTACAGATGAGGAAATTAAGGCCCAGAGGTAAATAAGTAATATAATCAGAAACCAAATATGGAAAGAGCAGCCAGTAAAATGTTAAATACCCCTTTAAATGTTAAATGTATATATCGCTGGAGGGTCAACATCCTCTTTAAAGTGGTCTTATGCAACTCCTTAGCATATCTTGCCTGGTAGTTGAGAAGGGATACTGTTTAATCAAACAGACTTGGGTCTAAAGAAAAAGGGAATGCTGCTCGCTGATGTTAGAAAGTTAAGTTATATGGATAAAATAAAGGAATCTCTCAATCACTATGCTATCTCAATACCTTCTTTTCCAGTATTTTGAGGTAGAGAAAAGATCTAGGTTTTCACTAAATAGCCTAACTTAATTGAATATGACCTCATCAAACAACATAATGTGGTTGATAAGACTATGTAGGGTTTTTTGATGAAAGAGCTGGTTCCAACACTTAGTAGGTGTATAACATGGACAAATAGTTTAATCTGTTTTTTTTTTGCAGTGTTAGGCATTGAACCCAAGGCTTCAGGCACGCTAGGCAAGTCCTGTACCACTGAGCTATATCTCCATCCCTATTTTACTCTTGAGCATCCACCTCTTCATATATAAATTGGGAATAATAAAGTTATACTTTTCAGATGGTGACAAATAAATGATATAATATTTTTTAACAGCAGAAGCTGGGCATGATAGTGCATGCCTGTAATCGCAGCACTCTGGGAGGTTGAGACAGAAGGATTAAAAGTTTGAGCCTAGCCGGGCGTGGTGGCGCACGCCTTTAATCCCAGCACTCAGGAGGCTGAGGTAGGTGGAGCGTTGTGAGTTTGAGGCTGGCTTGGGCTACAATGCGAGCGTAAGGCCGGCCTGAGCTACATAGTGCGACCCTGCCTCAAAAAAACCAGGGCCGGGAGTTTGGCTCAGTGGCTTAAGCGCCTGCCCTGGCAGGCGCAAGGCTGTGAGTTCAATCCCCGGTGCGGCCAAAAAAAAAAAAAAAAAAAAAAAAAAAGGTTGAGCCCACTCTGGGCAATTTAGCAACTTAATGAGATTGTGTCTCAAAATGAAAAATAAAAAAAGGGCTAGGAAGACCCAGGGTTCAATCTTCAGTAATGGAAACATAACAAAACAAAATCCTCCAAAACCCAAAATAAAACAAAACGCCATCAATGTGATACATACATAGTCAATAAATGATGGCTTTGGCAGTTCTCTGACACTTCAAAAAGTGATCAAGCTATGAAACTCCAGTGACATTAGCTTCTCAGTTCTGGACCTGGCTGGATGATTGCTTTACCTGTAAACTCAATGTCCACAAAAACTTTGATTAGAGCTTCCGCAAGCTGAGGTGCATACGGAAAATTACAGAACACACGTTTCCGGTGGAACACACTGGACAACAAGGGATTTGGGGTCTGATCCAGGTGAGGCATCACTGCTTCCAACACCTCAGCTAGTTTAGCCCTTAGGTGTGGATTCTTCATTCTGCAAAAAGAGCAGAAAGCAAGATGAGGACGTAAACTTAACTCTCCAATTTATGGTTCTGTTCTTTCTACATAAGAGGCCAATTTGCCTCTGCAATTTTAAGTCTTATCAGTACTGGAGTGATGCAGGGTACATCATTTAACACTTGAAATGACAGCTTACCCAGTATGAGGGTGAGCATTTAAGTTTTTATTGAATGCTTAGCCATTCAATTTTTCTTCTTTATAATGCATTTTTTACTGCATACTATTCCTTCACATTTTCACCTTAGATATATCTGCCTTCCCAAGCTTTCTGGGGATAAAGATTAGGTTATAATTACTTTACATTACCCACAAATGCATATTGTGTATGCCTAATACTAGTTGACTTACATTTATTTTTCTTTTCTTTTCTTTTTTTTTTTTTTGTGGCACTGGGGATCGAACTCACAACCTTGCACCTGCCAGGAAGGTGTTTAAGCCACTGAGCCAAACTCCCAGCCCTAGTTTTTTGATAGGGTTACACTATGTAGTTCAGGCCAGCCTTGTGTTCATGTTGTAGCCCAAGCCGGCCTCAAACTCACAACGCTCCTCCTACCTCAGCCTCCCGAGTGCTGGGATTAATGGCAAGTGCCACCACGCCCGGCTTGACTTACATTTCTTATTAGGTCTGCTCTGTTCACTGAAGGGTTGACTTCTACCTACTTTTCATTAATATGGCTCAGGGAATTGTAGGTCATTCTTGTTATCATGTAGTAAATGTGCACTTTTGTACATAGAATTGTTTCCTTTGGCCTATGCAACAAAAAAATCAGGGAGGCAATTCTAAAAGTCATGTTACCTTCCTTTTGGAAGGAGGGCTAGAAAGATGAGAAAGAAGATTTGATTCAGTTTACTAATCATCCAAGTGAGAATAGCAAGAGCAAGTGTTGTTTCCACAGAATTAGGAGAAGAGCATTAGTGCCTGGCTGCCTCTGATAAGGCTTCTGGAATTACGGGAACTAATTTTTTTTTTTTCTGGTACTGGGGATCGAACTCATGACCCCATGCTTAGCAAGCAAGTGCTTGAACCACTAAGCTAAATCCCCAGACCATTATGGGAACTATTTTAACCAGCAACTAGCAGTGGAAATTCCATGAGGTACCTCATGTAGGTTCAAACACTTTTCAACAGTGAGATTTTTGGCTATGCGCAGGATAGTCAGCTGATTCATTAATGTTAACAGAACTTCTCAAGACAACCCTTTATGAGTCAGGCTTGTTTATTTCTAGGTTTAGAAGTCTTCTGAACTTTCGTTAACTCTAAACAGTGACAGAGCCCAGCTTTTCAGCACTTCACCTTTCTATGCTGCCAGTGAAAATGGTGATAAAGTGAAGGACATGCTCCAGGGAATCTGCTGATGTCTCCAAGATATCGTCAGCAAAGCGGCGGAGAAAAATGAGAAAATCACCCAGGTTATCTGCAAAAAATTCTGAGAAATAAAATGGTCATTGGAATCAATCAAATACCTATCTATTTGTACTAACCATTGATTGATTGATCGATTTTGAGAGAGGGTCTAACTATGCAGTTCAGGCTGGCCTTGACCTCACTTTGAAGCACAGGCTGGCCTCAAACTTAACAGTGATCCTCCTGCTTCAGCCTGCGCATGCTGGAATTACAGGTATGCGCCACCATGCCTGGCTCGGTGCTAAACATTTAAATACCTCTCTTTCATGCTACTTAATGAAGGTTAAAAAAAAAAATGTCTTATAAGAAGAATGTAACACCTTTGTAGTTTTACTTATTTTTACTTCTTGAAATTAGGGCCTTCATCTTGAGCAACATTCCTCGCCCTGTTTTAATTTTTTATTTTGAGATAGGATCTTGTTAAATTCCTCACACTGGGATCAAACTTGCAATCCTCTTGCCTCAGCCTCCTAGAGTGCTGGGATTACCATGCCTGCCTTGCAGTTTTATATTTATCCAAGGAAATATATGAACCTTAATAATGTAACACACTGATACACTGATTTCTACTCTCAAGGTCAGCTATCATTGAAATTTAAACCCTTTGGGTGTCTGAAGAATTGCTAATCACGGTTTTTTATTCTTTTTGGTACCAGGGATTGAACTCATGACCTCACGCTTGACAGGGAAGCGCTTGTGTCGCTGAGCTATATCCCCAGCTAATCACAGTTTTGGCATCCGATGACTATAGTAGCCAGCCTCTGGGGTTGTCCTACAATGATCCTTATTTCCTAGTCTTTTTGCCCTTGTGCTGACCCTTCCTAGAGTCTTCTACGGTAGAACATACATCCTCAAGTACACAGCAGAAGAGATACACGTCATTTCTAAGATTAGGTATGAAAGCTTATAACTTTGTTTTGGGTTCTTGCTCTGGGAGAAACCACTGCCATATCATGAGCAGTGCTAAGGAAGGATGCATGGGGCCTGGAAAAAAAGGCTGCTTGCCAAGACTGCAGCCTGTCAACAACCATATGACTGAGTTTTTACATTGATTTTTCAGCCTCAGTTGAGTCCTCAGGTGCCTATGCTCCTCATCAACAGCATGGTTGCAACCATGTGAGGTCTTTCAAGTTAGAACCATGCAGCCGAGTGCACCTGCATTCCTTACCATGGATTTCTTTCTTCGGTACTGGGGATTGAATCTGGGACTTTCATACTGAGCTACATCACTAGCTCTTTTTTCATCTTTTTATTCTGAGACTGGGCTTAAATTTATGATCCTCCTACCTTAGCCTCCCAGACTGCTGAGATTACAGGCATGTATCACCACGCCTAGCCATGTTTGTTGTTTTAACCTGCTGTATTTGGGGGTAATTTGTTCAACAGCAATACATTATTTTTTTATGAGTACATAAATCTTTACAATCATCTTGGGAAGTTGGTACATGTATAACGCAGCTTGTTTCTTTCTCAACAGCAATATTTGACCAACACTGTGATCAAGTACATTTAACCTGCCAGGTGTGGTGCCGAGTGCCTGTAATCCCAGTATTCTGGAGACTAAGGCAGGAGAATCACCACAAGTTTGAGGCCAGCTAGGGTTACACAGTGAGTTCAAGGCTAGCCTAAACTACTTAGCAAGGAAAAAAAAGAAAAAGAAAAAGAAAATTAACCTGACTTGAAGGATAATATCTGCTGACCCCTTACTGACATACATACATGCACACAATTTCCCTTCTGTGTTAATTGACAGATGATTTTTTTTTTCTAGAAAAAGCACAAGGAGAGGTTAGACAAATTTATAAGTTGAATAACAAACAATATTAATGACAGAAGCTAACAGCTATGAAAATCCTGTCGGCATTTAGGTTTTCATAGACTGTTTTCTGATATGCAAGGCAAGAGGGACACAAGGCTAAGGAACATATTGTTAGCCCCCTCATACTCTGACCAGTAGATATTTACAAGCTGGAACTCTTTATCCAAAAGCACTTTAATGATAACTAAGGAAGAGTATTTGAATATTAAACTTCCAAAGTGACCCAGTTAAACTTAGCTGGCTATAAATAGGAAGTTCCCAAGGGAGAGCCTGCTTACCTGGCACATAAGCCAAAGAGCTGTAGCCATCTGGCAAAGGAAAAGTTAGCTCTACTGGCTGTGAGCCCTCATTGCCTATGGCCAGCTGAACCAGAAGAACAGCCATGGACACCTGCAAATTTAGGCAGTTTTGTAGCATCTGTGGCTCAGTCATGGCAGTCTTGGTAGAAAGATAGATGGTCATCAGTCGTTCAAACTGCTCACGGAGATTGTCAGCAGCAGGGCTAGAACTCTGCTGAGCATCCCGCCAGGCAATCTGCAGCCGATGCAGATTTTGGTTGATTTTTACCATCTGATCATGCAACCTGCCCCCAAGAAAGCAGAAGAGACTGGGTCAGGAAGGCTCATATGAAATACTCTAGTAAAGACAATTCCAGAAAAACAAGCCCTCATATATTTACTCTAGGATTCTCTTATGACAATGTAGGGAGCTGCAGTCACAGTGACATAGAAGGCACTCATGAAAGCTACTGACAAGACAGAGGCAACATGCACAGGCCTGGAAAATGTTACCAAGTGTTCAAAGAAAATTGAAGCTAATTACAAATAGTTATAGCCTTCAGCTGAAATGAACCATAGCTTTGTTGAGCAGGATGCAGAGTGGGCTGTTATTATATAAAATAAATACAGTGATAGGAAAGTATAAGAAACTGAGTGGTATAGTTTTACAGGACACAAGTGTAATGATTATGCTTTCATGGGGTTATACAGATGGTTGGTCTTTTGTTTGTTTGTTTGTTTTGTTTTGTTTTTTGCGGCACCGGGGATAGAACTCACAATCTTGCGCCTGCCAGACAGGCGCTTAAGCCACTGAGCCAAACTCCCTAGTTTTTTGAGACAGGGTCACACTATGTAGCTCAGGTCGGCCTTGTGCTCACCCTGTAGCCCAAGCTGGCCTCGAACTCATAACGCTCCGCCTACCTCAGCCTCCTGAGTGCTGGGATTAAAGGCGTGCGCCACCATGCCCAGCTGATGGTTGGTCTTTTTATCGTTAGTACCACCACATGTAAAATAGTTACCAGCTGGGATGCAAGCTAAGTGCAGCTCTAGTTCTCTGCTGTTAAATGTAAAATTATTCTTCACAAAAGTTCACCCAAACATTTTTCAACTGAAAGGAAGGCCTATAATTTAAAGCTATGGAGGACTGATTCTATATGTATAGTCCAAAATGATTTCCTTTGGTCCTATAGATAATGTCTAGGGCTGGCTACAGGCAAAGAAGTGACATTCATTTTTGTGTCTGATTCTGTATCATTAGGCATATTACCCACATGCTGAACTTGTGAGTTTTGAAAAATGCCCTGTGTTAATTCAAGTATCTTGAGAAAGCTTTAAGAACTGCTAATTGCAAGTAACTTTTGCTGTAAGCTGAAACTATGAGTTGCCATTTATTCTCCCTTATTTATAGTCAAACTCAGCTAATTAGTAAAAAAAAAAAATTGTAGAATGATGTTTGGCTAGTCAGAATTAAACTCCTTTTTGGAAGTTATACACTTTAGTTCTCAAATCTTTACATTCTAGCATCCTCTTTTATCCTAGATACACAGAACTTTTGTGGTTGGGTTGGTCTCACTGGAATTCCTTGTCAATATTTTCTTAACTTTTGCCAATTTTTTCTCTATACTACAGAGCAAAGTTTGGTATTTTTTCATCAGAAGTAATGAGAACTGAAGACTAGAAAGTGAAATATACAATGAAAATAATTATTTTCCCAGATGACAATAGGAAAAGTAGTGATTTAAAGATATGTAAAATGTAAAGAAAAATTTTAAATCTTTTTTTTTTTGCAGCACCGGGAAGTGAACTCACAACTTTGTGCCTGCCAGACAGGCGCTTAAGCCATTGAACCAAACTCCTGGCCCTGGTTTTTTGAGGCAGGGTCGCACTATGTAGCTCAGGCCGGTCTTGCACTTGCCTTGTAGTCCAAACCAGCCTCAAACAACACTCCTACCTCAGCTTCCCGAGTACTGGGATTAAAGGCATGTGCCACCATGCCTGGCTCTCGAAAAATTTAAAAAAATTTTTTTGGTTTTGTATTTTGAAACAGGGTCTTTCTATGTAACAGGCTGGTCTTGAACTATGTTAGCTAGGCTGGCCTTGAACTTGTGGCTGTTCTCCTGCTTCAGCCTCCTGAGTGCTGGGATTAGAGGCATGTACCACCACACCCAGCAAAAAAATGTTATCTTAATTTTAAAAGTTAATAGGTGAAAATCAAAAAGAAATTTAAGTAACTTGGACAAAGCTGACTCATGTAAATCCAAATAAGTACATACTATGCCCTTTCCCCACTAGATTCTAATGTGTGCCTTTGGAACAAATCTCTGAGACTCACATTTAACCCCCTGCTTGTCAAACAACTAAATAGTTCTTTCCCAAACAGTTTTTTTCCAATGACATCAAAGGAGTTACCTGTGAAATCCTAAGTACAAGGTGTACTCTGTGAGGGCAAGGTTCTCTGTTACAAGGTTGTAGTTCTGGGGAAACTTCGGCTCCTGCACAGCTGGGATCAAACAGGTTTCTTTGTCCAAACCTCAAAGAATAAAAATGAATGATAAATGGATTGTCATGGACATCTACCTTGGTCTCCTATCCCTCTTTCATTTGTTCAGCTTCCATACTGCTAACAGTAATATCTTCTTCAAAACAAATCTCACTACATTATTTTCTTGCCTAAGAGCATCTTGTGGCTTCCTGCTATCCATTTAAACAGTTTAATGCTTTGGCTTGAACAATTATTAAAAATTAAAAAGAATGATAATACTGTAAATTTTTCAAGGTGAGAGGCAATGGACCATCTGTTTCTATTCTGTGTTTGTCTGTATTTATGACTTGTTTTTAAAGCTGGGTACGTTAGTGTATGCCTGTAATCCTTGCAACTTGGGAGGCAAGAGGATTGCAAATTTGAAAGCAACTGAGCAAGACCCTGTTTAAAAAAAAAAAAAAAGGCTGGGGATGTTATTCTGTTGCTCAGTGGTAGAGTTTATCTAGCATATATGAAGTCCTAGGTTTAGAGCAGGTGTCATTTTTTTCCTTAAAAGACAGGCTCTTGCTGTGTACTTCAGTGTGGTCTTGATGTAGCCCAGACTAGGCTTGAACTTGTGGTGATCCTCCTGCCTGAGCCTCACAAATGCTGGGATTATAGGTGTGTGCCACCATGCCCTATCAAGCAGGTGTCACTTTTATAATTACAAAACTGAAGGAAATATATAAAAATTAAGTGATTCATTCTGATTGGCAGTATCATGAGTCATTTCTTTTCTTTTCAATTTTCTGTAATTGTTCAACTTTTCTCCAGTCTTGCCCTAACATTCTTCTTCCCAGACCTGTCTCCTCCATCTTCCACCCCTTGCTCCTCATCCCTTCTTGCTCTGGGCACACTGAACTTTTTAATTATTCCTCAGTCAAGACTTTTCACAGCTTTGTGCCTCTTCCTTTGTTATTCCTTTTGTACAAAGAGATACTTTCGCTCCTTTGCCTGATAAACCCGAAGTCATCTTTCAAGTCTTACCTATTAACACCTCAACTTCTGCACAACTGATTATTCACTCCCTCCTCTGTGCTCCTGTAACTTAGCCCTATGTTATATTATAATCATCTATTAAGATAACTTTCTTTTGAAGTCTCTGAGTTCAGTAAGAAAGGCAACTGTGTTTTATTCATTTTTGTAACAAATCAGTGAATGTATACTCAAGGCTGCCCAATCCAGACAAAGCCTCATTAAAGTGCAATATTAAAAGTTGTACTTTTTTTTTAAATTTATCTTTAAAATTTTTTTAAATAGCTCATCCTTTTTGTTATTGTTATTTTGGTTTTTTGAAATAGGATCTTGCCATGTAGCAAGTTTGGTTCAAACTCACAACGTGGCCCAGGTTGGTCTGAAACTTGCTATGTTGAACTTGCTATGCAGCCCAGGCTGGCCTCAAACTTGTGATCTTCTTGCCCTGGTCTCCTGAGTGTTTCGATTATAGGTGTATACCACCAGGCTCAGCATCCATCTTATCTTATTAAGAAAGAGGCATTTTTTGAAAAACGGTAAGGCAGTAACTGCCTTAGATATCACATGAACATACACGCACACACTTTTGAGAAGCCCAATTTCCCCCTACCTCTCATGTGTACATTTTTAATTTTTCGTTCTTCATCATTCAACTCCTTCAGGGCACAGTAAGTGGGATTAAAGGTGAGAAGCCGAGAGGATCTAGGTTTACAAAATGGCTGGCACAGCTTCAGGAGAGCAGCACCCAGATTCAGAAAGAAGGCATCTGAGGCATACATCTGGAAGAAGATTTCTGGCATTTGATTCGCCCAAATCTTAGTGCGGCCTGCATTTGCATGTAAACAGTTTCCAAGCCAGGACAAGATACAGTGTTTGGTTTCTGGAGAAAGCTGGAGCAAGTTCTTCAGCATCTGGTAGATCTTTTCATGGAACTGGGCCATGAACTGTTTAGCCAGAAAACACAAGCACATAACATTCCAGTTTCACAATTCGGATAGTATTTTACTCCCTTAGTAACTTAAATTTCTAATCTTCATGTTTTCCCTTACTCTTCTTGTATCTTATCCCCTGGTTCTGACTTGTAAAAATTAGATTTCCAGGTACTTAATAAGAGATTTTCTGCTCACCTGCCAAATTGCAGACAGCAGGACTTAGTTTTTTTTTTTTTTTTTTTTTTTTTTTAAGGACTTGGTTTTATAGTGGGAGGGTTGGTAAAGTTTTTTGGGGGGTTGTTTTTTTGCAAACCACTACATGATAAATATTTTTGGCTTTATCTTATGGTCTCTGGGGGGGCAATTTGGACATCGCAGCACAAAACAAAGAATAAAAATTACATATGAATGGACAAGGCTATGTTTAGTAAAACTTTACAAAAACAGGTGGCAGGGGCCAGGGATTTAGCTCAGGGGCTCAAGTGCTTGCCTAGTAAGCACAAGGTACCAAAAAAAAATCAAAAAACAAAAAACAAAAAAAACAAAAAAATCAGGTGGCAGATTGGACTTGGCCCCTGCTATAGTTTGCCAATACCTGCTTACCAACAGTTGTGATGATTAAATGGTGAATGGGAGGCTTAAATTATCCCTAATTCAACCATTTAAATGCCTCATGTTGGACAGACCTCTACCATAGCTTACATTAAAAGGTCCAAGTAGAGAAGGTATAGGTGGAAAAAGGAAAGAAAAAAAAATGGGCTTAAGCTGGAATGTAGTCAAAAGATTTTAGGACTTAAGTGACAAGAAATAGCTTGATGAGGAGAGCAAGGCTTAGGGGAAGAGACAGGGCTTCTGCATGGGGCAAGAACTGCAGCAACTCATTTTGACTGTACAGGAAGGTTTATTCTCTGCTCTTAGTGCATGCTATATATAGGGCAGTTTCTTCACACCATTGCGGCAAAAGCCAACCAGACCAATTTGCTTCTCCAAAGAAGCTTAAGCAGCCTTATCTGTAGACAGTTCCTGAGGAAACTCTATTTAGTCTAATAGCAGGGGGCTAGGGTACCCCAGGAAACAGTTCTACCTGATGGATGTTGGACTCCTGTACTTTGATCTCCTGAGGACTGGAACGGGATGGATTCAGGAAGTAGCCATGATTTTCCACCACACCTGGAGTCTTTAATAAGCAGGAGATGTTCAGAATGACTCCCAGCAAGGTCTTCTGGTACATTTGCCCATTGCTAGGGTCTTTGGGCTGAATGTATTCTACAAAAACCTGTAGGAGGAGATAAATCCTACTTATTTGTCTGCATGATGAGATACAGGTGATGGAGTGACAGGGCCTAAAAGTTACATCTGTACATCAACCAATCCATCTTTCTCTTATTCTATAGGTAACATTATAGTGTTCTTAGGACAGGAAAATATGAATTATTAAATCTCTAGCTTCTCGAATATACACCACCTTTTAAACCTACCTTTGCCATATCCTTTTGCCTAGTGAAATAGAGAAGAACATCCAGATATGCATACAATAGGGTCTGGCAGAGCTCCAGATCTTTAATTCGGCCCAACAAAATATCAAACACTGGAATCATAACTTCAGGAAATGTTCGAACTTCCTCATCCAATACCAAGGCTTCAATGACCCCTTCTAGAAACTCAGTTACATCTTCAAAATCTAATAGAAGACAAATGAGAAAGGAGGCCATCAGAAGTTTTTTTCCCCTTTGTGGGGACTGAACTGAGGTCCTTCCCACTGAGTTATGCCCCCACCCTTTTCTTAAATTTTGAGACAGGGTCTCGCTAAGTTGCTGAGTTGCCCAAGTAGGCCTCAAAGTTGTGATCCTCCTGTCTCAGCCTCCTATAGTGTTGGGATTTATAGGTGTACACCACCAACCCAGTAGGAATTTTTATTGTCTTCTTATACTGGCTCTTTACTTCTTTTGAATCTTCTGATACTTACATTGATATTCAATCCCAAGAATCAAGGTGTGAGCTCTCTTCCTTAATTTATACCAGAATCATAATGACTCTGAGACTTCCTAAATAAAATATACATCACTAATCTTGCTTATGTACTTACGAGCTCCTTGGATGGCTTCCAACATCAAATCTACCAGTTGCTCATGGATGTTTTGGTCAACATAGATCTCTGGGGTGAGGAGAACTGTTCGGGTATTGGACACAGTGAGGTTCCTGCACTGTACTGCAAAGGGCAGCAGGTTCTCTGGGACTTTGGTAATCTGCAAACAGCATGAAGAAGAGAAGGAAGAATACAGCTTTATTGTGGAATAAGGGCAGACACAGTAAAGGTTTGGAAAAGACATTATGTCCAACATTTCAAGTATCTCTTGTGTATACATAAAAATTTATGCAGATTAACTATTTGGCTTAAGGAAATACTTACCTGCTAAAATTCCAATCTTGGAAGTGTCAAGGTTAGCCTACTTTAACATTTACACCTCAGAGGAAATGAATTTTTCAGACCTATTTTTGAGGGCGTGGTTTATAAAAAGGTTGGACACAGACAGAAGGCGATGGTTAACTGGTAAGAGAGATGAACTCCACGTCATAGAAAAAAGACTAAAGGTTGAACAAACTCATAGTGCTTCTGATATTAAGTTTCAGATACACTATGATGGAGATAAACTGATTAAAGTCACTGATCCAACTCTCACTTATGTCCTAAACTCAAAGTGGGGATTATTCCTTTACCTCTTCCTTGGCTCTTTGGAAGCAGAAGTAAAGGTAACAAAATATGTGCCTCTCTCCTGCATCTCGATCAGCAGAGAGGTTTAATGTTGTAGAAGAAGTCATGTTAATCAAATGGTTTCCTGGATCTTGAAGTAACAAGCGAGCGAAGATGGCCTATTAAGAGAAACACACAAAAAATACTAAAACATTACAGATATAATCTTAGGACATTAAAATGTAAATTGGAGTTAGGCATGGCGGTGCACACCTGTAATCCCAGCACTCAAAAGGCAGAAGCTGAAGGATTACCACAAATTTGAGGCCAGCCTGGGATACACAGTGAGTTTAAGGTCAGCCTAAACTACAAAGTGAGCTCCCATTTCAAAAAAAAAAAAAGAAGGGAAGACGGGGAGGGGAGGGAAACAATAAGAAAGAAAAGAAAAGAAAAGAAAAGTAATTGTAAGAATCGCAGGCTTGGTTTAGAGTGAATGGGAAAAAAATGACCCAGTATATTTTAGAAAATGTTAGACAAAGTCAGGTGTGGAGGCACATTCCTGTAATCCTAGCACTTGCGAGGCTGAGCCAGGGGAATCACCTTGAGTTTGAGGCCAGCCTGGGCTACAGAGTTCAAGGCCAGCCTAAACTACATAGCGAGACTTTGTTTCAAAAAAACAAAAAAACACCAGAAAATATTAGACAAGCATTGTATATTTACAATTACCCTAAATCAAACTTTAAGCATCTTAAAATAATCCCAGCACAGGGATACTGAATGGGGCCGAGTATCAGTGATTAAATTTACATGTGAAATTTATTATTTTATGTGACCATTGCTCTCAATCATACGTATACAAAGATAATTTTTTGAGACAGTGTCTTGCTATGTAGTTCATGGTGGCCTTGAACTCAAGGCAATCTTCCTGCTTCAGCCTCCCAAGGGCTGGGATTACATTCCTGGCAATATAAAAATTGAAACGTGTAAAGTTAAACTGCGCTTTGTCAAGTGTCTTCCCTACCAAGCAAGTTTCCCTACCAATGTCAATCAGACACCTGTATGATACATGCACTTGTACATTTGGAACTTCAATGTCTCCAAAAGGCCAGGAATTAAAGGTTGGGTCCCCAGGCTGATACCATTGCAAGATGGTGGAAAAGTCAGGAGAGGCCTGGTAGAAGGTTCTCAGGGTGCCCCTGAAGGGGATGTGGGACCTGGGTCATTTCCTCCTTTTCTTCACCCTGTGGCTCATGATGTATGGCTGTGCCCACCGTGTGCTTTTGCCATAGCCCCAAACAATGGGATAACTAGTCACAGACAAGAGCCTCCCAGACTGTGAGCCATTACAGTAACACAAAGCTGACTAATACAGCACTGTTTTGAACTGGACTTGGTGGTGACGCCTGTAATCTCAGCACTCTGAGGGATGAGGCAAGAGGATCACAAACTTGAGTCTACCCCGGGTAACTTGGCGAGACCCTGTCTCAAAATAAAAACTAAAAAGGGGCTGGGCATGTACCTCAGTCCAAAGCCTCTGAGTTCAATCTCCTGTACTATGAACAAAACAAAACAGAATAGCACTGTTTCGATTTCTGAAAGGATATAAAAAAGAAAGAGATGGGGCTTGCCCTTAAAGAAAGTAAGAAACTAATAGGGAAGATAAGTCAGGTATGTAAAAAAGCTACATGAGACAGAAAGTGACTACAGTATTCCCATTAGAGATGCAGACAGATTACTCTAGGAACTTATAGTAGGAAGTAACTACTCCTGTCTGGCAAGTTTTGTAAATAAATGGCATTTTAATCTCTATTCTTTTTTTTTTTTTTTTTTTTGGTACTGGGATCCAACTCATGACCCTGAGCTTGCCAGGCAGGGGCTTATGTTGCTGAGCTAAGTCACCAGCTAAGAAGGTATTTTAAGTGCTAATATATATATATATATATATATATAGGCAGTACTACGGATTCAATTCAAGGCAGTTGCACCAAGTTATATCCATAGCCCAGCCCTTTTTATTTTTACAGGGTCTTGATAAACTGCTAAGTTCCTTAGGCTGGGCTTTAACTTGTAATTCTCCTACCTCAGCTTCCTAGAATTACAGGTAAGTGCCACTACGCCCAGCTCTTTTTTTTTTTTTTTTTTTTGGTACTGGGGATTGAACTCACAACCTTGTGCCTACCAGGCCAACGCTTTGGCAACTGAGCTAAATCTCTGGCCCTATTTTTTTTTTTTTTTTTTTTGTGGCACCGGGGATTGAACTCACAACCTTGCGCCTGCCAGGGCAGGCGCCTAAGGCACTGAGCCAAACTCCCGGCCCAGGTTTTTTTGAGGCAGGGTCGCACTATGTAGCTCAGGCTGGCCTTGTGCTCGCGTTGTAGCCCAAGCCGGGCTCGAACCCACAATGCTCCGCCTACCTCAGCCTCCCGAGTGCTGGGATTAAAGGCGTGCGCCACTACGCCCGGCTCTGGCCCTATTTTTTGAGACAGGGTCTCCCTATACAGTTCAGAGTGGCCTTGAACTCACTTTGTAGCCCAGGCTAGTCTTAAACTCACAAGAATCCTCCTGCCTCAGCCTCCCAAGTGCTGGGATTAAAGGCGTGTGCCATACACCCAGCTTTAACGTATTCGTAAAGATATGTAGATTTGGACATATGCTGATGGACAATAAGAAGATTCCAAAACAGGAATTTCATAGAAATGTAAGAGATAGAGGCAAGCAAAGTCACAGAGAACTGTGAGCAGTATTCGGTTACATCCTAATTTTTGCTAGAGGCACATGTTAGGAACGTAAGAATGGTACCTGCTCAACATTGCTCATATCAAGCCAGTCTTGATCTTCCAGTTCTACAGCCATCTCTTCCAAATATACACAGCGGCTTGGGATACCATTCCCACTCTTCATGCTTGGATCACCTGGGAAAGGTTTTAATTTGGCAGGTTAAGAATAATACTCGTGGCCTTACAATTAATCTTCACATCATTTGTCTTGACCTCTAAGATTGTCTCGGGTAATACCAGAGTGATCTTGATAGACAACGTATCTATCTAAATATTGAAATCTCTCCCTCTTACTCTTATGACAGAACATGGGTTCCTTTCAGGGATTCTATACAGGAAGAAAATGGACTTGGCTATCATTCTCATTTCTCTTTCAAGGTAGTAAAGACAAGTAGCTACATGGCCTGGATAGTATCAAAATGGGAATGAAAGATCGGTTTAAACATTGTCCTAAGGTTACAACAAGTTTTACTACAATAGAAAACCTGTGTCCCAGGGAGTATTGTGCATTTGTTTAATCATTAGATGCAAGAGGTTTCTAACAGCCAAAGAACTTTTTAGCCCAAGGCCAAGTAAGAAGGCAGAATAATGAGTAAACAGTTACAAGTCTGTAACTCACTATTGTCCAGAGTGATGAGGAAGATTCTTTGGATCATGTGATTGATGTTGAGTTGCTCACATATTTCTTGCTGTGACCGGAATGAACGGCTGATCTCAGCCACAGAGTAATCAAATTCATCCAGGCTCTCTGACACACTATTATCGGAGTCATCTGGGCTTGCTGGGAGTTCATCTGTTAGAATATGTATGCTATTAAACATTATACCCTTTACTTTTACAGAGAACCAAGTATACTACCAAAAGTGATATATGTAACCAAGAGGAGGATAATTTTTTTCACGCCTGCTGGACAGGCACTTAAGCCACTAAGCTAAACTCCCGGCCCTAGTTTTTTTTTGAGGCAGGGTTGTACTATGTAGCTCAGACAGGCCTTGCACTCACGTTATAGCCCAAGCCGGCCTTGAACTCACAACGCTCCTCCTACCTCAGCCTCCCGAGTGCTGGGATTAAAGACGTGCACCACGACGACCGGTTGAGGAAGATAATTTTGGATGTGAAAAAAGTTAATCATCTAATTAGTTGACATCTCAAATCAGGCAAGTATAGGATTCTAAAATCCCTTGCTGTACATCTTTTTTTTCTTCCTTCTTTTTTGGTTTGGTGATGCTGGGGAATCAAACCCAGGGCCTTGTGCATGCAATGCAAGAACCCTACTACTGAGCCACATCCCCAGCCCCCTTGCTATACATCTTACCACACTATATAAAGCAAAGTTTCACTACTTATACTCATAATTTTACTACACATTGCCCAAAACAGCAACACTACTTTCCCTATAGAATCCTACTGAATGAGGAATTGCCTAATAGATCAAAATGCCTATAATTATTCTAAATGTATGGCTTTTTCCTGGGAACACATTTATCTCAATAATTCCAAATTATAAAGGAAAAGATAGAAAGTCTCCTTTGGACTAATTTCCTACAGAGAACCAGACAATGCTTCAGATCTTCACCGCCTTCAGTTCTGGTGCTAATGTTCATTATCATGATTTTTAATTAAAAAAGGAGGGGAGATCATACTACACACAGCACTTTTCAAATGGCTTTTTCCCCCCATTTTTAAAAATTTTATTTTGAAGCCGGGCGTGGTGGCGCACACCTTTAATCCCAGCACTCGGGAGGCTGAGGTAGGTGGAGCGTTGTGAGTTCGAGGCCGGCTTGGGCTACAACCCGAGCGCAAGGCCGGCCTGAGCTACATAGTATGACCCTGCCTCAAAAAACCAGGGCTGGGGAGTTTGGCTCAGCGGCTTAAGCGCCTGCCCTGGCAAGCGCAAGGTTGTGAGTTCAATCCCCAGTGCCGGGGGAAAAAAAAAAAAATTTTTATTTTGAAGGAAAAAACCAATTAAAACAATGGTACAAAATTTCAAAATAAGATTGTAGGAGAGTAACAATGGTTAGTACATTGTGTATTGTTATTTTCAAAGTAGTTGCTCCTATTATAAGTTATAGGCATGAAAAGTTGATCAAACAATATTGTCACACACCTTTCTTCTCAATGAACTAATATAAATTAGTATATCTTAACTGTATATATATACATACATACATACATATATATATATATATATATATATATATTTTTTTTTTTTTTCCTTTTCCCTTACTTCTTTTCTCCTTTCCCCCATCCCAGTTTCTTTCCTTTTGAACAGCTTCATTTTACTTCCCAGTATTTATTTTACAGTCTGGATTCTATTTACTTTTTCAGCTTCTTACTCTAGGGAGACAATAAGTTTACACATGTGAGTCTGATTTATTTCACTTATGAGTATGGTATCACGTTGCATCCATTTACCTAGAAAAGTCTTAAGTTTATCTTTCTCTAAAGCTGAACAGTACTCCATTGTATAAGAAGACCACATGTTTTTTCATTCTTTGCTCAGTTGATGGGCATCTGGGTTGTTTCCAAGATTCAACTGTTACAATTGTGCTGCTATAAACGTGGGTGCACATATATTGCTGTGGTATGATGTTTTTAATTCTTCTGGGAAAATACCCAGAGGTAGAATAGCTGGGTCAAATGGGACCTCCAATCCTGCTTTTTTGAAGACTCTCTACACTAATTTTCAGAGTGGTTGCACCAGTCAACATTCCCACCAACAGTGGAGAAGGGTTCCTTTTTCCCCATAGACCCTCCAGCATTTGTTATTGGTCGATTTCTTGATGATAGTTATTCTTACTGGGGTGAGATGGAATCTCAGTGTTGTTTAATTTGCTTGGATGACCAATGATATTGACCATTTTTCCATATTTATTTGTCAACTGGCTTTTTAACTTACTCAGCACCAACACCTTTCCCTAGTAGGTCACAGAGGCCTATCTCATTCCTTTTTTTTTTTTTCCACAGCACTGGGGATTGAACTCACAACCTCACGCCTGCCAGACAGGTGCTTAAGTCACTGAGCCAAATTCCCAGTCCTAGATTTTTTGAGGTAGGGTCGCACTATGTAGCTCAGGCCAGCCTTGCGCTGGTGTTGCAGTCCAAACCGGCCCCGAACTCACAATGCTCCCCCTACCTCAGCCTCCCGAGTGCTGGGATTAAAAGCGTGCACCACCACACCCGGCTCTATCTCATTCCTTTGAACAGCTGCATTTCATTGCACATTTTGCATGCACTATAACTTACGCAGTTAACTAAACTCCAAGTTTGTTCAACTGATGAACACTAGGGTTGTTTCCAATATTTCATGGTTTTAAATAATACTGTACATTCCTGGCAAGCACGAGATTGTGAATTTGATTTCCAGTACCAACAACAACAACAAAAAATAATACTGTATATTTTTGTGTATGTGTGTGTTTTTGAGACAGTCTCATGATGCAGTGCAGGCTGGCTTGAGCTCACTTTGTAGTCCAGGCTAGTTTCGAACTTGCAATGATCCTTCTGCCTCAGCCTCCCAAGTGCTAGGATTACAGGCATGTGCCACCACACCTGGCAATACTGTACATTTCTTGTGTCTTCATTTGCAAGAGTATTCTTCCAGGATTAATTTATAGATGTAGAGTTGACTGTAAGAGCTTGAGCACTAAAAAAGTTAACATACTAACTAGCAATTTGCCCTTGAGACAGATTGCTCTAACATGCCCACCCACTTGTATATGAGTATGTGTGTTTAAATCTTCACAAATTTCACAGGTTAAAAAATGACTGCTTGGGGCTGGGGGTATAGTTAAGTGGCACGGTACCTGCCTGGCAAGCAGCAGATTCTGAGTTTGATTCCTGGTACCAAAAAAACCCCCAAACAAACAAAAAATGACTTTCATTGTTTTGATTGCCATTTCTCTAATGATTAGTCAGAATATTTTTTTCTTCATTCAATTATTATATACAAATTGCTTGTCATATCTCCCCCCCTTCTCATTAGCTGAATCCCTTTAATTTTTTATAAAGCAACTTAAGAGTGCCTCTCAGAATGTCAAAAGACTATAAATATAGTGCTATGACCTGGAATGATGGTGCATGCCTATAATTCCAGCACACTGGGAGGCTGGGGCAGGAGGATTTCAAGTTCTAGCCTAGCCAGGTAGTTTAGTGACTTAATGTGATGCTGTCTCTAAAAAAGAAGGGCTGGGGACGTAGCTCAGTGCAAAGGCCCTACATTCAATTCCTAGTACTGCAAAAACAAAAAACAAAAAAAACCCCACAAAAAACAGGCATGCTACATGCTGTAGTTGTAACTCAGAGGTACAGCCCTTGTTTAGCTTGTGTGAAGTCCTGGATCCAATCTCCAGTACCACAAACAAAAGCAGTATTATTAACTAAAAGTCATGCATGAGCCTGTATCTGCTTTTCTTTTTCCTATTTTTTGTGATTTTATTTTATTTTATTTTAATCTGCTTTTCTTATTATCAGACTGGTTCTTCTCAAAGTCCTGGTAAAACTCTCAGAAGTAAGAGCTGCTTCAGTGTAGGGAGTTTTATGAAAGTGAAGCTCAATACAGGAGACCAAAGGTTTTGGCAGAGTAATTCTGGCAGTAAACAGGTTGGACTTGTAGCATGACAAACTCAGTATAAATAAAGTAAGATGATGAGGTGCCAAAAGAGCAACAGAAGGGCATGTGCCGCCCTCGTTCCCATTGCTTGGTGCGTGTGACGTGCTGAACTCCAATCAGCCTGTTTACAGCCTGTTAAGAAGTCAGCACTGCACTTATCTGAGCCTTGCTTTATCTGTTACTCTGCCTACTGCTGATCTGTCCTGACTTTTTTTTAATCTTTTTTTTTAATTTGTCTTGACTTTACCTAGTTTTCATTCAATCCTGATCACAAAGAAAGACCACAATTCACCTATGTACCCTAACTTTTTTTTGAAATAAAGGGAAAATACAAACTTTTTTTTTTTTTGGTACTGAGGATCAAACTCACGACCTCATGCTTTCCAGGCAGGTGCTTATGGCTCCTTTTCTTAAAAGAAAAACACTATTGTTCTTTTTGGGGAGGGGGAAAAAGGGGAACACTTTCTTCTTTGAAAGACTGCAAATGTTAATATGTTATAAAAATATCATCATTCTTGTGGTCTATGCCTTCTGCTAGGAAGAAGTTGTACTAGATCTTAAATCTGGTCCTGGATGAGAAAAATCATTTTTTTCTGGTTAGTTGAGAGATTATTTTGATTTTTTTTCAGTTTAAAGCTAAATATTAGATTTTTCTTAGAAGTCTGTCCTAACAGCAGTAAGCTACAATAGAGGCCACTCAATAGAATGGAAGCAGCAGTTCACTTAAGAGCCTTCTTAAACACTAAATTTGAGACAAATCTCTTTTGTCTACAGCTCAAAAAGTGTTTATAGTTCTTTCTTTTACATCTGCTTTCTACAGATGCGTACAACTTGTTTTTCATACCTATACTCACTATCTTGGTTTCCTATGTTAGAAAGATTTATTTTAAAAGCTTTTACTGAGTGATCACATGATGACAGCTTTGGGATCGCAATGGACATCTGTTCCTATGGAACCACCTGTTATCTGGCTTCTTTTCATGCAAGTGAGAAGATGGGAGGGGGAAGGCCTGCAAACAAAAACTACCACCACCAACAAGCAAACAAAAAGACTTCTGGCCCAAACAAACAAAAACCAAATTCGGCTCCAAATTTAAAATCCAATTTTTGTAATTAGGTACCCAAAGAAAGACCCTATTCCAAGGCCATGTCATCTGCTGCTACTGGCTCCCCCACTTACCAGATTGCTGCTTCAGCTGCTCTTTTTGGATTGCTGCAAACTGTTTGGCATCAGCCAGAGAGCCAAAAAGAGCAGCAAAGGGGTTACTTGAGATGTTGTTGTTATTCTCCTGGTCTGTCATTTCACTTTAAGGTATCCTCCATCCAGACCTAGGGGGTGGGGCTGTGCAAAGGGCAGGTATTAGAAGAGCAGATAACACAACAGCTGTAATGCACCCATGGTTGTCTCCTTTCCCACTTCTTGAACACAACACATTTGAGACTTTGGGTTAACACTTGCCAATTCCTGTTTCAAAACTCAAGAGATTTTTGGCAAGATGGGTACTAACCTACCAACTGGACATGATGGTCTCATTTGGAGACAGCTAAAACCAAAATACCTAAAACAGTCGAACTGAATGTATTTATCTGTTGATATGTTCCTGTATAATATATCTTTAAGAAATAGAATTACTGACACTGGGTGTATAGTGTATGCCTGTCATCCCAGCAGTCAGAGGATTGCCACAAGTTCAAGGCTACACTAGGTTACATAGTTAGATCAAGGCCAACCCTGTCTCAAAAAAAAAAAAAAAAAAAAAAAAAGAAAAGACAAGACAAGACATTACTGACAAAGAATGAATTCCTTAATAATTATAAGAATGACATGGCACTTAGGAAATAAACCAAGAACTATGGACTTCATATAAGCCTCCAAGATGTCAGCCTAGTTCTCATTCATTGTCGGGAGGACAAAGTAGTACTGACTCAGACTCCTATGACTTAGAGTGGAAGCTAGGAATTCCTCACTACATAGAAACTCATAAATTTGGAATGGTAAATCAGGACTGGAACCAGATCACCTGTATATTCTGGATCATTAATGTATATTAAGCAATTGATCTCTATTTATTTATTTATTTATTTTGACTTTTTGAGACAAGGTCTCGCTATGCAGTTCAGGCTGGCCTTGCTCAGTTTGTAGCCCAGGCTGGTCTCCAACTTACAATGATACTCCTGTCTCAGCTTCCCAAGTGCTGGGATTACAAAAGTGTACCACCACGCCCAGCAATCTATCTCTATTTATAGATTTAAAACTACTGACATTTGTTCAACTAAAATCTGAAGTCTTTGCTTAATTTTACATGTAAATTTCTGATTTCTTACAATACTGAAGAAATAAGAATTCCAACTGATTTATCATAACACTAAAGAATATAAATTCCAACTGTTAGGTATAATGTGTAACCCCAGGGACAGATATATACTTTAAAGATATTTAGGAGCTGCTAGAGCTTGCATTTGCACTCTTCTGATTACATCTCATTCAAAGTCAAGTGAACTCAGTGGTACAACGGGATGAGCAAAGTTCCCTGAAAGGCTTTCTTCCCTTTCTAAAGGACTACGCCCACGGGGTAAAAATACAACCCTGAAAAGGGTCTGCAGAGACATAGGGGATGAACATTCTGCTTACTAGGATCCTGAACTGCTACAAGGCCTTAGAAAGAGTATGAACAGGGGTATAAAGTAAGAAAAGAAAAAGAACATTTGGTCTACATTTAGTTTATTAAGGTAAGATTCTTATGGAATTGTATTTTAAAAACTAATGCAAATTAAAAATTACCCTTTATAAAAGAGTTCATCTTTACAGAATGAAGAGTTTGTAACACTTAATAACTTTCAGGCATCTCCACCAGTTGCTTCACACATTCTGCCATTTTTCTGCGTAAGAGTTAATGGCTAATTAACTGTAACAACTTAGGCAGAAAGCCTAGTATCTTCTCAGCATGGTATGGGTTCAACAAACTGAACTGTTAGATCTTGTTGTATTTTATTTTTTGCTATGCAAAATTTGGTAGAGCTTAATTGCAGAAAAAATATCAGATTTAGTGTTGGAACTGATGACAAACCATAAGAGGATTGTAATCATTACACAAGCTTAATCATCATTTCTAATTCATTTGGAGATACCCCGAAATGTCTGTTACTTGATCACCACCATTCCTCTAATCCTGAGGTACCCTGAATTCCAGAGGAATGCAAAAAGTGTACTGAGCTCGTATTTTTTGTCTCCAAAATGCCATCCTCTTTTTTTTTTTTTTTTTTGCGGCACTGGGGATTGAACTCACAACCTTGCGCTTGCCAGGGCAGGCGCTTAAGCCGCTGAGCCAAACTCCCCAGCCCTGGTTTTTTTGAGGCAGGGTCGCACTGTGTAGCTCAGGCCGGCCTTGTGCTCGTGCTGTAACCCAAGCCGGCCTAGAACTCACAATGCTCCTCCTACCTCAGCCTCCCGAGTGCTGGGATTAAAGGCGTGCGCCACCACGCCCGGCTTGCCATCCTCTTTTTTTCAACATGACACCCTCGATTTTTCTTCTGGGTATTAATTCCATAAATTAATTATATATATTCATAAAGGGTTGCGCACACCCACCAGGTCCAGGAATGGGCATATGAATCTGGTCTTTTGAAAGAAAATAGCATTTTCTGGCCAAAGTGACCAAAGCAAGAGTGAACACAAGATCCTATCATGGCCTACAGGAGTCAGTGAACACTAGCTTCAGGGAATTCTTTTTATCTGACTGAGTTGCTAGGTTGGTAAGATAAAAAGCTTGAGTTTTGCACCATCTAGAAAAAGTCTACCCTGACACTAAGCTAACATAGAAGAAGAAAAAAAAAGAGTTGAGAAATGGAAAAGGCATTCTTCCAGACTTTTCAGTTATAGAAGTCAATAAGTGCCCCCCTCCAACTGCATAAATCAGTTTGAATTTTTAAAAACACAACTGAAGAGTCCAGATGACTACCATGGAAATACATCACCTGCACCATATACGCAGAGAAAGATGAAACTCATGTACACGGTATACTTGACACAGACTCTCAAGATTATCAAGAGAGACACATAAGATTTATCATTGTAAGTGATATTCTTTCTTTTGCAATTTTTTTTTTTTTTTTTTTGTGGCACCGGGGATTGAACTCACTACCTCGCGCCTGTCAGACAGGTGCTTAAGTTATTGAGCCAAACTCCTGGCCCTGGTTTTTTGAGTTAGGGTCGCACTGTGTAGCTCAGGCCGGCCTTGTGCTTGTGCTGTAGCCCAAGCTGTCCTTGAACTCACAATGCTCCTCCTACCTCAGCCTCCCCAGTGCTGGGATTAAAGGCGTGTGCCACGACCCCCGGCTTTCTTTTGCAATATTATTATTACACCATTATGCAAAGAAGCTAGCTTTCTGTTATATTTTATCTGTATTTTTACTGGGATTTACAATTTTCTAATTATATTCTTAAGCATATCTTCTGATTTCTGCTTTACTAGGCTGTAAATCCTTTGAATACAGGGTCACATCTGATTATTCTTTCTTCTGTGTCTGGCATTATACCATATAATCACAAGATCCTAAGTAAATGTTTACTCAATGACTCAGTCTTACACAGTTAACCTGAATCTCTTGTAACCAGTAGTATCATCCATGATCTTACTTCAAGGAAGGCGCTTTACTACATGCCTTGGGATGTAGTCAAAGGTAAAGCCATCAGGTCAGACACTATTGTTCCTTGGAAGTTAACGTGTGTGTTGACTAGAGAAAGGAATTTAATCTGTTATCATCTCAAATGTCTGCTAAAAACATAAAGATTTTACTAAGCTCATTTTTTTTCATAAATACTAAAAATACACACACAAACTCTTCGTGAAAAATAAAAGGCTTAGGCCAGGTGTGGTGAGGCATTCATGTAATCCCAGTACTCAGGAGGCTGAGGCAAGAGGACTGCCCTGAATTCAAAATCAACTGACACTACAAAGTGAGTTCAAGGCCAGCTTATACTACAAAGCGAGACCCTATCTCAAAAAAACAAAACAAAAAAAACAAAAACCAAACAACAACAACAACAACAAAAACTCAACTATGTAATTGGGAAAAAGAGGGACTGATCAGTTAATAAGAACCTATGTAGAGATGCCAATTTAGATTTATTCAACTAAGTTACATATATAAGTAAGAGTACCTGAATATTACCTACTGTTAAAAGAATAATAAAATGTAACTCTGATATTTTGTTTAGTATTTGGCAATGTCCTTTTGATCATTTATTTTCAGACCTGAGTACTGAACCTAGGGCTTTTGCACTGTGCTAATTCCAGTCCTTTTTTAAATTCTGAGACAGGGTCTCACTAAATCGTCCATGTTGAACTTGAACTTGTGAACCTCTGCGGCTTCCCAGAGTACTAAGATTACATGTTTTGTTTTGCTTTAAAACAGGGTTTTGAGCCAGGGATTTAGCTCAGTGGCGTAAGCACCTACCTGGCAAATGCAAGGTCATGAGTTTGATTCCCAGTACCAAAAAACAAAACAAAACAAAAGACAGGGTTTTGATATGTAGTTCAGGCTGGCCCTGAACTCACTATGTAGCCTAGGTTGGCCTCAAACCCATGGTGATACTCCTGCCTTAGCATCCTATATGCTACAATTACACGTGGGCACCACGTGTGATGCTAGGATTACAGGTATGTACCACCCAACCTAGCTAACAATGTTCTTTTTTTTTTTTCTTTTTAGAGACAGGGTCTTATTATGTAGTTCAGGGTGGCTTTGAATGTACTATGCTGCCCAGGCCACCCTGAACTTGCAGTGATCCTCTTGGGTGCTAGGATTACAGGTATGCGCCACCATATCCAGCATATCGCCTTATTTTAAATCTCTTCAGCTGGGTGTGGTAGGGCACACCTGTAATCCCAGCACTCGGGGAGGTGAGGCAAGAGGATCATTGTCAACTCCAGGCCAGTCTGGGCCACATAGTGAGTTCAAGGCCAGCCTGAATTACATAGTGAAACCTTGTCTCAAAAAATAATCAAACAGGGATTTAACCCAGTGGCATAACTGCCTGCCTGGCAGGCGCAAGGTCATGAGTTTGATCCCTGGTACCAAAAAGACAATACAAAACAAAACAACAAACAAAAAAAAACTAATCAAACAAACAAAATAACCTATTCATTTTAACTGTAATGCAGAGATATAATCCCATCCTTTTAATAGCCTTTGCAATGGTACAACCACCAATCCTTAAGAAGTTGTTGGGTTGGATTTAAAAAAAGTAAATAAATCTTAGCTGGGCATGGTGGCGCATGCCTTTAATCCCAGCACTCGGGAGGCTGAGGTAGGTGGAGAGTTGTGAGTTCGAGGCCATCTTGGGCTACAACGTGAACAAGGCCGGCACGAACTACATAGTGCAACCCTGCCTCAAAACAACTAGGGCCGGGAGTTTGGCTCAGTGGCTTAAGTGCCTGCCTGGCAGACACGAGGTTGTGAGTTTGATCCCTGGTACCAGAAGGAAAAAAAAAAAAGTCCCCCTTCAAAGCAACTGTACACCCACTGCCAGGGCAAACCTCTGTAAAGAGCTGTCTACATCTGGCCCTACAAAATTCTCTCATCTTTTCCTGATTTAAATTTTTGCTTATGAATAATACTGCTAATCTTTAAGGCCACTGTTAGCTCTTGCAAGCAAACAAATGTTTCAGCATCACACCTGACACTGTTTTAAAATAGAAATGTTAGTTGGGTGAGGTGGTGCACACCTGTGATTCCAGAACTCAGGAGGTTGAGGCAACAGGATCGCCACAAATTCAAGGCCAGCCTGGGCTACATAGTGAGTTCAAGGCTAGCCTGAACTACACAGAAAGACCCTATCTGAAAAAAAAAATCTGAAAAACTCTGTAAAACTGGGATTATTAAAATCAAGCTCTATGCATATCTCAGTGATAGAGCACAAACATACATGAGGTTTTGTGCTCAATCCCCAGTACTACACACACATATAAATAAATACATGTAAATAAACCAAGCTGTATTAAATCACACTCTGTAAGGTCTCTGTCCTGGTAACACACACATCAAATAAAGACAGGAATTTAAAAAATGCTTTCAGTGTAACATGTCCCACCCAGTAACACGTTCAGGCCATGCAAATGCAACAACAAATCCTTTCAATACATCTAGGACTTCATCAAGTAAAAAAGTAGGCAGGATTCCTTCTTGTGTCTCATTTTATCTCAGATGGGTACCCCCGTGGGATCAAAATGGTCAAGATCAGTGACAAACATTCTTGCTCTGGGAGCAAGAAACTGATCCCTAGGGGAACACTCATTAGATTTAAACTCTTGAGTTGTAGTCACTGAATTTTAAAAGTGTCTTATAAATCTAAGGAAACATGAAGCAGACTGCCAAGAGTTATGAGTGATGGGCCCATTACTTGGCTCAAGAAATGTCAACATCTTGCCACATGCACTCAACTAGTTTGACTGCTATGCATAATTTATCTTCCTGACACCTGGCTATCTGTAGTCTACTCTGTATATTTCAATCCCCCCAGATTCCATAAGGGATTGGTGGGAAGGAAGGAGACGCACCTCCTCGGTTCAAGTTAAAAGAAAGGAAGTCAAAAGGTAAGGTCAGTGTTCTAGTCTTGTTCTGAAGGAACACAGGCAAGCGGGGAAGACAAATGTAGACACGAGAAACTGGAGTACTGTAAGGGTTTCCAAATCAGGCAGGGTAGAAATTCGTGAAGGAGGCTCTCTGGTCAGGAAAACACAGGAGAACGAATTCGGAGGAGGCAAGAGTGCAGAGGACTGGACTGACATTCGATTAGGAGAAAAATTCCCATTTGTGACTCAACAATCCTCTTCCCTCAAGCTACCCCTTCTCTTACCAGGGCCTGAAGGGCCAGCAGCGACGACACGACAGTCTCAGGGGCCAAAGGGTTCCCACTTCCGACTCAGCACGGCAACCGGAGCTGACATCATCACTAAACGCCACGACTGCGGGAATCTCACCTCTGCGCCGGAAGCAGGGTGTGTGCAACCTGAGGAGCAAATGGCATGCAAACACCGGCAAGGCGCATGCGCTGATTAGTAGCAGCCGGCTGGGGGCGTGGCGCAAGTGGCCTTGGGATCCAGATAGGGGTAGGGGATTAGGTGGGAAGGTAGAGTGGTTTGGAGGTTGGAAATCTGTGTTTGGAGCGAAGATATAACTTTTTGGGCTCTAGCTTAGCTAGCGAGCTCTGTGGGCTTCTGGGTTTTAACATTTTTGTGGGGCTGTCTATTTTTGAAGCTGCTTCTGTTACTTTTTATAGATTTTTATTTTTAAATTTTTTGTCTTTTTGAGACAGTTTCATTGTGTAGTTTAGACTAGCCTTGACTTCATTTTGTAGACGAGGCTAGTCTTGAACTCAGGAATCCTTCTGCCTCAGCTTCCCAAGTGTCGGAATTACAAGCGTGCACTACCACACACGGCCTCTTTTTAAGAACTAGTTCTGAAAAAAACAAAAACAAACAAAAAACAGACCAAAAAAAAAAAAAAACCCAGCAAAAAACAAAACAAAACAAAAACAAAAACCAAAAAAACTCTATTTCCAAAACAACAACAAAACCAGCGATAACGACTAAAAGTTTTGAGTACCTATATTATGTGCCAGGCAGTGTGCTAGTTTTGTTAGTTTAGTTTATTAGTACATGTGTGTAGTTCAAGTTTACAGTCCTTGTGGGAAGTTGATGCATTTCCTTAACACATCTTAATTCCTTCTCCTCCATCCCCTCCTTGTCTTGATCCCCTTCCCTTTTGTTTTCTTTGTGCATGTTTGTAATACATAATGTTTACATTCCTTCTATAGAGGCAATGCATATACACAATAGATCCCAATTCCTTTGTTTTCATCCGCTATTCCTTCCCTTTTCTCCTTTCCTCCAACTCTTGATCTTCCTTTTTGAGAACGGTCTTCCTACTTTCAATTATGCTCTCTTTTTACTCTGGGTTTCTCATATAAAAGAAACCATGTGATATTTAATTTTGTGTGTCTTATTTATTTCACTAAACATGGTCTCAAGATGCTATTTTTTATTGAATTTCAATTTTCTTGTTTGTAGGATGAGGACAATATTACATTTTACAAATTGTCCTGGGCGTGATTACATTACTGTAATCCCAGTAATTTCAAGCCTGAGGCAGGAGGATCACTGAGATTTTTTTTTTTTTTTTTTTTTTTTTTTTTGTGGCACCAGGGATTGAACTCACAGCCTCACACCTGCCAGATGGGCACTTAAGCCACTGAGCCAAACTCGCAGCCCTAGTTTTTTTGAGGCAGGGTTGCACTGTGTAGCTCAGGCTGGCCTCGAACTCACAACGCTCCACCTACCTCAGCCTCCCAAGTACTGGGATTAAAGGCGTGCACCACCACGCCCGGTGGGTCACTGAGTTTTTGAGGCCAGGTTGGGCTACATAATGAGTTCAAGGCCAGCCTAAACTATATAGCGAGACCATGTCTCATAAACAAACAAACAACCAAAAAAGCAAACCAAACTAAAGCAAACAAAAAACCTCAAATAAACAAAAAAAACCCGAAAAACAAAACAAAAATCTACAAGTTTGTTTTGAGATACACGATAGCAGCATACTTTTCAAGAGTTAAAAACATTGTGCAGCTGGGCATGGTGGCACACGCCTTTAATCCCAGCACTCGGGGAGGCTGAGGTAGGTGGAGCATTATGAGTTGAGGCCCGCCTGACATAGTGTGACTCTGCCTAAAAAAAAAAAGAAAAGAAAAGAAAAGAAAAAGGGTCGGGAGTTTGGCTCAGTGGCCTAAGCACCTGCCTGGCAGGTGCAAGGCTGTGAGTTTGATCCTTGGTACTGAAAAAAAAAAAAATTAAGCATAGTGTCATTTGATCCAGCAATTGCACTTTGGGCCAGATGCCCACAAGAGTTGAAAATGTGTTGAAACAGGTACTGGTATACCAGTCAGTGTTCACAGCAGCACAATGCATAATAGCCTAAGGATAGAAATAACACTGAATGTCCATGAATAGATGAGTGAATAAATGTGTAATGTAAATATAATAGATTATTACCTGTAATCTCAGCACTCAGAAGGCTGAGATAAGAGGATTGTTGCAAGTTTGAGACCAGCCTTGGCTACAAAGTGAGGTCAAGGCCAGCCTGAACTGCATAGCAAGATCCTGTCTCAGAAAGACCAATTGTTGTAGTGTGATCAGTCCTGTGTTCCCCCAAAACCTCATGTAATTGTGGCATGGACAGGGGTGAGTCTGGCATTTGTGATTGGTTTGTTGTCTGACACTGGGATTGGCAATGTGAGTGCTGGACCCACCTAGGGGTGGAGCCGATATACTGTGTAAGGGCAAGAGGAAGGCTCTCTCGCTCTTGCCCTCTCTTGCCAGTTCACTTTGCTGTTTGGTGGCTGCCATGAACAGTTGCCCCACCATACCATGCTGCCTTGGAGCCAATAAGTATGGACTGAAATTCCCAAGAACTGTAAGAAACAAACCTTTCCTTCCCTAATTTTGGCCGTCAGGTATTCTGTCTCAGCTATGAGTGAAAAGTAACTAAGATACATATATATCTATATATCTATATCTATATCTATATCTATATCTATATCTATATATATAGATATAGATATATATATGACTATTATCTGGCTGATTGAAGTTCTGATACATGCTACAATTGGTGGGCCTTGAAATATAATTCTATGTGAAATAAACCTAATACAAAGGGACAAAGACTACATTGACTCTGATATAGGGAGTATGATATAGGCCCTCCAAATAATATAAGGGAACTATAACTCTCAACCTGCTAGATGTCTGATATACCAAGTTCATGTTCTCTAAAATTGAAGAATGAATTCTAGGAGCAATGGACATTAAGAGTAGGAAATAATTATTGAGAGAAAGATAGCTTCTGTCTAAAAGAGACAGGAGAGGGTCCCAAGAGGGTGACTCTGGTGACCCTGCTTCTCAAGGAAGTTTTATAGAACAAAATCACAGGTGAGGAAGGTATGAGGTGGGACAAAACTATAATCAACCAATAAGATTATGAGTACAAATGCTTAGGTAATATTGATTAAATGGGGATCAAATGGGGAAACTAGTATACTTGGATGAACAAGGACTTTTCCTGGAAAGGAGGGGCCAGGGAGGTTTTTATCCCCCTCCCAAGGTAATTAATGCCTATATAGAATATTAATCACTGCTCTTCATCCTCAGAGGAAGTATGTGGGTGTAGTCATTTCTCTATCCTGAGGCCTGACCTTCAATGAATGTGCTCCAGCTACAGTTGTCTTCTGCACTGACTTTTTCCAAGGGCCTAGCCCTGTCTGACTGCCTACTTTTCTAAGTGACTTAGTTATCTATAATAATTGCACTTATGTGTACTACCTATAATAGGCAAATTATAGAACACAGAATAATGGTTATCAAGTTTTGGGAGAGAGCAGGATGGGGAGTTTTTTTTAGCAGGTATAAAGTTTGTGTTTGGGATGATGAAAATGGAATGGAAATAGAGGTGATGGCTGTGTAATATGAATGTACTTAATGTCACTGAATAGTACCCTTGGAAACATTTAGAATGGTAAATTTTACCATATATACACAAAAAGCATCATTAACTTTTGAGTACCTACCACTGTTCTAGTTTCTTAAGATCCTATAGTGAAAAAAATCCAAGTTTGTTTCTTCTGTCTTACTTACTTTTCTTTCATTGCTGAGACAAAATACCCAACACCCAAAGTGAAGGAAGGAAAGGTTTATTTAGTTCACAGTTTGTAATGGTTTCAGTCTATAATTGGCTGACTCCAAGGCAGGGTGGGTTCAAGGCAGGGGAAGACAGCAAAAGCAATGAGCGAGAGAGACAGAGAGAGACTCTTATATTGTATGCAGGCTACCTGCCCTAGGGCAGGTGTAGCACTCACCACACTCTTAATCCCAGCATGCTTAATCCCAAAATTGCACTATGAATCAATCATTCTAGATTCAGCTACCTCCAAAACAGCCCTATGACTTCATGAGGCTTTGGGGGCACATCTAGACACAAACCATAAAATCTTCCTGAAAACTAATCTGTTGAGAGTGGAGTGATGACAGCATTTAAGATGAATGGAGTGGTTGAAGTTATAGCTCAGTAGTCAAGAATTTGCATAACATGCACGAGATCCTGATGATATAAGGAAACGAAACTCCCAACCTACTAGGTGTCTGGTACAAATTCATGTTCTCTAAAATCAAAGAATGAGTTTTAGGAAAAACAGAGGTTAAGAGCAGAATATATTCATTGAGAGAAAGGAAGCTTCTGTCTGGGAGAGAAATAGAAGAGGTCCTGAATGTGTTGCCAAAGACTGTCTTTTTCTAGGGACTTTCATAGAGCAAAACCATGAAGTGAGATGGGTCTAAGGTGGGGAAAATATGGGAACTCACAAGGCAGATGGGCATGAGGTGGGACAGAACTAAAGTCAACCAGTAAGATTAATTGTTCAGTTAAAATTGATCAAATCGGGACAAATGGGGAAGCGAGGCACATGGCAAGCAGGCATGGTTAAAGAGCTGTGACTCTTTCTGTAGGGGGTTGGGATGGTGACTTCTGGCTTCCTCAAGGTGATCCATATCTATTTAAAATATCAATCTCTGATGTTTATACTTGAGGTGCTATTGCATTCCTTTTGTCTTTTGTTTGGAGATCTGGCCCACAGCAGGAGGTATTTATCTCCTCCAATCCCCTCCCTCTCTGCACTGGGGCTCAAACTCACAACTTTGCACCTACCAGACAGGTGCTTGAGCCACTGAGCCAAGCACCCAGTCCTAGGTTTTTGAGGCAGGGTGGCACTATGTAGCTCCACATGACTCTGACATAGGGAGTATGATATAGGACCTCCAAATAATCTAAGGTAACTATAACTATGTAGCTCAGGCCGGCCTTGCACTCAAGTTGTAGCCCAAGCTGGCCTCGAACTCACGATGCTCCTTCTACCTCAACCTCCTGAGTGAGATTAAAGGCGTGCGCCACTACGCCCGGCTATCTCCTCTAATGTTGCAAGATATCTGGTTTCCTGCACTGGCTCTTTTGAGGGCCCAGTCCTGTCTGACTGCCTATAATTTTTCTTTTCTTTTTTTTTTTTCCTGACACGGGGGATCGAACTCACAACCTTGTGTCTGTCAGGCAGGCACTTAAGCCACTGAGCCAAACTCCCTGCCCTAGTTTTTTCAGACAGGGTCACACTATGTACTTCAGGCTGGCCTTGTGCCCGCGTTGTAGCCCAGGCTGGCCTCGAACTCACAACATTCCTCCTACCTCAGCCTCCTGAGTGCTGGGATTAAAGGCATGCGCCACCATGCCTGGCTTGCCTATAGTATTTCTAACTCAGCTGCCTGTAACATTGGGTTCAGTTCTCAATGCATGTATGTGCATGTATATATATATACATATCATTCAATAAATATTTCTGGAGTAACTAGGCAATCATCTTATTTAAAAGTTGGTCAAGTGCTGGGGATATAGCTCAGTGGTGCAGCATCTGCCTGGCAAGTGTGAGGTCCTGAGTTCAATTCCCAGTACCACCCCCCACAATTGGTCAGTATGTTAGACCTTACACTAAAGTTAATTCATAAGGATCATGGTTAGAGAGACTAATGGCTGTAGCACCAAACAAGCCCAGTCTGGGAACCGGCGCCATGCTCAGGCCTCTGGTGAACTGGGAATAGTTAGACTCCAGCCCCTTCCAGCATGAGGGCTGGCAAACAAGAAGTACCATCCCCCTCCCCAAGCAACCAGCTTATCGGGAGAAACACAGGCTGTGATGATAGCTATTGAGGTGAAATGCAATTGGATGTCTGTGGTGCTTTGGTATTTCACTAACATTACAGGTCTAGGGCCAGTGGTCTGATCATAGGTTCAGAGGATATCACTAAGCAATGTGTCATCTAGGGGGGATCTCCTTCTGAGGGTTGCAACCATTGTTGATTCCCTATGGTCTTGTTTTGAGGTCCTATGTCATTTCCATTGTTTTTTTGGGTTGGGTTTTATTCTCATTCGTTTTGTTTGATTATGTTAAATCCCATGGCAGGAGAAGTGTTTCAAGGATAGCAAGATATATTGTGGTGGCAATTTTGGATTTACTATTGGCGTGTTTTGAAGTCCTTTATCACATTCATTGTTTTGTTTTTGTTGTTTCTATTCTATTCTGTTCTGTTTGATTTGTACTACATCCAAAGGTATCTGCAGCTATTTTGAAGACATCACAGGGCATTATGGTAACTACTGTTGATTTCATAATGTTTTGAAGTCCTGTATCTCTTACTCTGGTTTGTTTTGATTGCTTTTATTCTGTTATATACTCTTTAAGATAAAAGAAATTAATTCATAAAAGATCAAATACTGAAATGTATAAAATGAAATCAAGAGAATGCTAGAGAATTAATGAGAGAAATGCTAGAGAATTAATGAGAGAAATTTTAAAGAAAATTAGGGAAGATGTTTCTAAATGTGAATCATAAAATACCAGTAAATTCTATTACAGGTAAATATTTGAAAAATATGCATGCAAAATCCATGAGCAAAGTAAAAAAAACCAAACTTATAACTGAAAGGTTTTTGCCCTAGTATAAATTACTGGACATTATGGCGGTGGTCTAACATGGCGGAAGGCCAAAGCAAAAATGACACTTACCCTGGTGACCACTTCCTTCTCCTTCCCCTTCAGCCCTGATTACAAATTCCTCTTTCCCTTCCTATGCTTGCTAAGAGAATTCTAATCAGTTTCTCGTGCATCATCAATGCCCGCCCCAAGCGCCACTTCCTGTCAGAGGTCACATAACCGTCAGCCCCCTCTGTATCCAGGAAAGGAAGAAGCCCAACCTCATGAGTGGTGTGCTCCTCTCCACGTCCTCAATAAAGGCATTCTTTTTCTTTCTTTTTGCTTCTCTATTGTGCCATAAACACCTAACAATAACAAAATCAGAAAAATACTTTTAACTAATAAAAAGATCTAAAAAAAGAAAAAAAAGATCTAGTTGCTCAAATATGTAAGGGGCTGGAGCAAGTCAATAAGGAAAAACAAAACAAAACAAACAGAAACTCCCCAATATATGTGAGCCTGTATTTTATGAGAAGCTAAAGTAAATGTTTCACTGCAAGTTTTAATAAGAAAAATGTGAAAAACACACTGAGATGCCATTTTAACTTAGAATTGTACAGCTTTAAAAATTTAAGAGTACAGGCTGGGCCTGGTGGTGCATGCCTGTAATTCTAGCACTTGGAAGGTTGAGGTGAGGCCAACTAGGCTGTATAGTGAGTTTGAGGTCAGGGTTTTTATAGTGAGACTCTGTCTTAAAAACCAAAATAAAAACAAAATACATAAGCAGGCATGGCAGCACTTGCCTGTAATCCCAACTACTTGGGAGGCTGAAGCAAGAATATCACTAGTTCAAACCCAGCCTGCGCAATTTCTTGAGACCCAGTCTCAAACTAAGACAAAATGCAGAGACTGGAGACATAGCTCACAGAGGGCCCCTGGGTTCAATCCCCAATATTGCAGACAGCTAAGTTGGTTATGAATATTATGGGCAATCAGAACAGAAGATAGTAGTTGCTGGAGGCACATTCACTGAAGGCCAGGATTCAGGAAAAAGAAAAATGACTACATCCACATACATTCCCTGGGGATGAACACAGTGATTGATATTCTAAATAGACATCACTCACCTTGGGACCAAAACCTCCTTAACCCACCCCTTCCAGGAAAATCCTTGTTCTGTCCATGTACTCTTGCTATGTGACTTCCTTCCCAATTTGATCCCCATTTAATCAATGTTACCTGTGTGACTATACTTGAAATTTTATTGGTTCACCATAGTTTTGTCTCACCTCATGCCCACTTTGTGACTTCTCATTGGATCCATATTACTTAAGTGACTACACTTTTTTTTTTTTTTTGGCACAGAGGATCAAACTCACAAACTTGTGCCTGTCATGCAGGTGTTTACAGCATTGAGCCAAATCCCTGGCCTTAGTTTTTGAGACAGGGTCTCACTATGTAGTTCAGGCTGACTTTGAACTCACTCTGTAGCCTAGGCTGGTCTTGAACTCACAAGGATCCTCCTGCCTCGGCCTCCTGAGTGCTGGAATTAAAGATGAGCACCACCATGCCAAATTTACACTTGTTATCTTATTAGTTGACTATAATTTTGTCTAACCTTGAACCCCACCTTACCTTGTGACTTTGCTCAATAAAACACCCTTGAGAATTGGGGCCAGTCGGCAACCTACTTTTTGGGCCCCTTTCTGTCTGTATTAGACAGACGCTATCTTTCAATAAATTCTTCCTACTCTTAAACTCAGTTGTTCCTAGAATTCATTTCGTGATTTTAGACAACACAAACTCAGCATTTCAGATGTGTAGTTGGGAGTTATATTTCCCTTATATTATTTGGAGGTCCTGTATTATCCTTCTATCATACGCCCTATATTAACAATACCAGGGGCGGAAAAAGTTGAAAAATATACTATTGAAATATATATGGAGTAACAGACCATTTTGTGTATTTTTATTGGCAGTATTTACTAGAACGACTCCTATAAAGTGCAGCTTAGCAGTATATGGTAAAATTTCAAGTGCAAATGCATTATGGTTCAACAGCACCATTTATGTATTTATTTATTTATTTATTTTGCGGCACCGGGGATTTAACTCACAACCTTGCACCTGCCAGGGCAAGCGCTTAAGCCACTGAGCTAAACTCCCAGCCCTAGTTTTTTGAGGCAAGGTCGCACTATGTAGCTCAGGCCAGCCTTGCGCTCGCGTTATAGCCCAAGCCAGCCTCGAACTCACAACGCTCCTCCTACCTCAGCCTCCCGAGTGCTGGGATTAAAGGCATGCGCCACCATGCCCGGCTCAGTACCATTTATTTTTATTTGTTACAAAGTGTCACAAGAGGCTGGGGGTTTAGCTTAGTGCATAAGTGCCTACCTGGCAAGTGCAAGGTCATGAGTTCAATCTTTGGTACCAAAATGTCACAAGAATCTTCAAGATGACATTTATTGTTAGCACTAAATCAATAAAACTAAAGACAAACAAAGAAACACCTAAAAACAATAAAAGGAAGATGTAAGAAAAAGTCTTTGTGACTGTAGGTTTGGCTAAGATTTCTTAGATATTGATGTGGGTTCACTTGAGAAACAGGGTTGGTGGGCAATCCACTTTGAGGTACCCTTCTGTCTCTCTCAGACAACTTTCTTTCTCTCAATAAATTCTTTCTACTCTTGACCTCCATTGTTCCTAGAATTCATTTATTGATTTTAGAGAAGGTAAACTTGGTATTTCAGACATCTAGCAGGTTGGGAATTATAGTATTTCCCTTGCACTATTTGGATTGTTTGGCCCAATGTCATCCCTCTGTCATTTGGAGGTCCCACCAAGATAATTGGATGGAGGCTAAGAGTTTGCTTTTGTTTCATAGATCCTAGATTATGACTTGCTTAGGTGATCGCAATTTTTGTGCTTTAAATTTTATGTTTTTTTTTTTGTCAATTGATTAGTGTTTTGTTAAAATGATGATAAATTGAAGTTGAGAACATGAGAAGGTTATGATGTTTCTTCAATGGGACATTTTATTCCTGTTTTGTATATGTTACATTTGAACTTAGTTGCTGAATTTACTAGCGCTCCTTGTTTGACCTGACTATTGTGGTTTTGTCAGGTCAGACAACAGGGCTAAGAAAAAGTTGTGTTAGCGCGCTCCCTAGTGGATTTTGATATGAAATGCTGTAAAAGTCTTTTTATGAAATCTAGTACTTAGAAAATACACATGCCCATTAATAAACTGCGAAACTCCTTCCACCAGTTAAAAGATGATGGGTCAGTGGCTGTTCTTAAGACTTGAGGGGCAAGTTTCACTGAGACAAACAGGTGTGATCCTTCTCTACACTCAAGGGAAAATGTCAAGCCTGGTTTGCTTCAGTTTCCTTTCTGGTCTGATTTAGGCTGGTGAGGAGACAATCTTTGGATCTCTCCCTACCACTTTGTACTTTCCTTTTAGAGAAAAAGGAAGTCTAAACTGCCTCAACCTTTTTCTTTTATCCAGTAATTTAGTTAAACCCATAGAAAATGAGCATTTTTTAACCCTGAAGTTAGGAAAATCATCTTAGGTGAGGAATTTATACCCCGTCTCTAGGTCAGATGAGACATTGGAAATTTTTCTGTCCAGGAGAACACACATAAAATTCATGTCCTGACTTAGTGTTCTGAGTAACAGTTTTCCTTGGGAGACTAAACATGAGACACCATAGAAAGAACTGACTTCTGAGTGAAACAAGAAGAAGCTATTTCACCAAGTACAATACTTAAGGAACTGAAACACATTTACTCTAAGGGGGAATCTCCAACCTTTTCTCTCCCCTCCTAGGTCTGATTCTCATCATTTACGTGTGTAGGAGTGGAAAATATTTTGGTAATAAGTTGTGGGCCTTGAAACTTTTACTGTAAACTTATAAAATGCTATAATGATTTTTTCTTTACATGGCACTGGGGATTGAACTCATAACCTCACACCTGTCAGGCAGGTGCTTAAGCCGCTAAGCCAAACTCCTGGCCCTGGTTTTTTGAGACAGGGTCGCACTATGTAGTTCAGGCTGGCCTTGCTCACACTGTAGCCCAAACCGGCCTCAAACTCACAATTGTCCTCCTACCTCAGCCTCCTGAGTGCTGGGATTAAAGGCGTGCGCCACCACAGCCAACTGATTTTTTGGTTTTTAAAACAGCTCGGATTTTTATCTGACCCTTATAGAATTTTAACAAAGAGTGGTCACTGCCAGCTACTTAAATGCTCTTAGAGCACTTGCCACTCTTAAAGAAGAGGACAAGTTTCCCCAGCCCCTACTTGTGAATCCCCACTGAAGTCAATGGCCAGTGGAATGTTGACCGTACTGACAACTGGATTCCTTTCTGGAGACAGATCTCTGGTAGCACGAACCAGTAGAAACTGAAAAAACAAGTAAGGGGTCATGGCCAGGGCGACTTTCTGGCAGGTGCCTGAAGGTTTCTCACTGGAAACTTTGTCCTGACAGACTGGCTGGGTAACCAGCAGAAAAGTATCCACTTTACCATACTTTTCTCTCTGTTAGTAAGTTAGGAACTTCCAATAAGCTTTTCTCCAATTCAGTGGGGGTTAACTTTGAACTACCTTCCAGAAATCTGGCCCTCCCTCCAGAAATCAGACAGAGGAAGCTTGCATTCATTGTCTTTCACAGAGTAAAACAGCTATCAGGGAAAGAATTTACATTTGTCTTTTGCATATCTAAGAGTAAGAAAGTGATTTTAGTCAGCTTTTCTCTTTCCTCATGTGCAGGTAGGAAACTTATAAATGTACCTTTACTAACATGTGAATTGTGGTTGCTAGGTAAGGGGTATAAATTTAGCCTGTGAACTTCAGAGACAAATTTTGTTTTATTTCACTTTATTGTTTTCAGAAATTTTAGATTAAACCTTAAATAAAGCACGGCCTTGTGTTATCACTAAGGAAGTTTGTGTAGGTGATTAAGTAGTTAACATAGGTTCTTTGGAGGCTTCTTCATGGGTGAAATTCCTTCAAGTCATTTGTTTACTTCTATTTCTAAAGGTGATCTCTTATGCAGAATAAAAGATGCTGTCCTTTGATCTCTTTGCCTCATCCTCTTTCAGAGAACTAGAAATGAGTGGTTTAATGCTAAGGCACGTTTCCTTTTTTTTTGAGGCGGGGGTACCAGGAATCAAATTCACAAACTTGCACTTGCTTGTGCCAGTGAGCTAAATCCCAGGCCCCTGAATGTTTTGTTTTTTAAGCATGGTTGTTACAGCTGAGATCAATTGTAACTTGTGCTTAAAAACTGGGGAGTAGGTACATGAATTCCTTGGAAAGATAAAATTATGCACCAGTTTGAGGGTGGATAAGCCAGTTGAATTTTATTTTCTGGTCTTTCTCCAAATATCCACTTACCCTGGAGTAGAATCCACTCGAAGGATGCCTTGAGGGTATAAGAAATCAAATAAAAATTAAGGAGATGCTCGATTCCTTCTTTTTGCATTTAAGATGTGAAAGTCAATGTCAAAATCTCTTACTCCTTTGGAATGTATTCTTAAGCATTGGAAAATGTTCAATCCTCACATATTGAAAAAGAGCAGTTTAATAGTTTTTCTATACCTGCACATGGCTTACCTACTCCCTAGAGCCAAATTGGTGTACAGAGAGAAGTACTGATTATGATGGTTCTTTCATATCTAGAATTGAACTGTAAAAAAGATGAAAAATGGTCAAAATTGCCTTATGCTCAGTCTTTCTTTGCATTAAGAAATAATCTTTGTGTTCAAAATGTAAATTTGAGCCTCAGGAAAACCAGACACCTCTACCCCTTAAGACATCCAGTGTCACTGAGCCTGAGGCTATTCTTCCTGTACTTTTGGAACCTCAGGACTAGGTCTCCAATACAACTTTAATCAAAGCCTTGCCCACTATTACTATGCCTGAAGCTTTTCCTATTTGTCCTTTGGGTCCTGGGGGGTAAAGCTTCTAGGCCAGTCATAAATAAAGCCTCCATGAGGCTATATCCCTCCTTAGCTGATTTTTAAATATTTTAAAAATTTTTATTTTTTGGTACTGGGGATCGAACTCAGAACCTTGCACCTGCCAGGCAGGCACTTAGGCCACTGAGCTAAATCTCCGGCCCTATTTTTTGAGACACAGTCTCACTATGCAGTTCAGACTGGCCTTGAACTCACTTTGTAGCCCAGGCTGGTCTTGAACTCACAATGGTCCTCCTGCCTCAGCCTCCTGAGTGCTGGGATTAAAGTCATGCGCTACCACGCCCAGCAGCTGATTTTATTTAAACTCCTCAAAGACAATATCCATTACAGGAAGTAAATGAAGAATTTAGAACTGCCTGTGTTCATGTGTCCTTTTCTCTCAGTGACCTAAAACAGATCAGGCAAGAGCTAGAAAAGTTTTCAGATGACCCTGATGAGTACACTGAGATCTTTACAGGACTCATTCAGATCTATGAAGTAGACTGGCAAGATATAATATACTTAAATCAAGCACTGACTTCTAATGAGAGACAATGAGTACAGAATTTAATCTGTGAGTTTATTAAGTATATTACAGATACCTGGGGATACATATTTTCAGAGTGGGTTTGAACAGAGCCTAGTCAGCCCTGGTGTCGAGGGAAGTTATCCAAGACTGGATAGAGAACCAAAAATGTCTTGAAAAACCTGTTTGCCTTAGGGCTGAGATTTCTTTTGGACTATTACCTGTTGCTGTAGGTGACAGATCACTTGTAGGCTAGGATTTTAGAACTTTTGATTCAGAGTCATTTATTAAAAAGTAAGCCCTAAACAATATAGTTAATACTTTCATTTTCTCTCTTTCAAAAGTTTAAAAGCAGACATTCAGGTTTTTTGATTATTCATTTAATTTTCTGTTTGACAACCCAGTTAGAATCCATTGTGGCTTTTGTCTTTGAAGCCATGTTTTACTAGGGGTTAGAGATCTACCCTGGGAAGGGTCTTGATCTTAATTGTCTTTCTGCACCTGTAATGGTTAGGGTTTAGTTCTTGTGCCATACTTGGAGTCACTCTTCTGTCCCTTCTCCACAGTCCTTCCCCTGAGAAATAACCCAGTTTACAGCAGTGTTTGGTCTAAGGCAATTCTCTCCTCTGCGGCTGCTAAATTTCAGGACCAGGCTTCCTGAATGGTGAGTTTCCCCTCCTTGGGATCCTTCCAGAGTGAAACTGACCTTCACTTATCTCTGGGTCATATTCAATAACTGGTATAGATTTAATCCTGAAACACTCAGGGAATAAATGTACAAGTTTTAGTCCAACTTTATCTGCCTTTTATTTATTTATTTATTTTTGGTACTGGGGATCAAACTCATGACCTCATGCTTGCCAGGCAAGGGCTTGTGCCGTGAGCTAAGTCTCCAACCCATTTTATCTGCCTTTTAGTCCTTAGCAGAGCTGGAGATTAACTCTTCTTCTCTCTCCCCTCAAGAATGACACTGACTGGTTTTTCTAGCATAGGACAGACTAATTTAATAATACAGATAAGTTCACTGATAGAACAAAACATTACTAGGGAACCTTATGAGTTCAATAACACTTTTAAATGAGAACGAATATTTAAAAATAGGCACACCCCCAGTCCCCTGAGGACTGCCTCTCCCATCATGATTTCTCTCCAAAACATCTTGCTAGGCTGGCCACTGTTCTCAGAAATATGCTAGATAAAGCTCTAAAAAGGAAGGCCTGTAGCTAATTCATGGTCCAAGATTCATAGGCAAAGTGAAAAACAGTCATAGGTAGACATCTACAGCAAAGAAGATTAGAGCCTTGGCAGTCCTTTTTTCCTCACTGTTTTAAATTCATACTTAGGCCGGGCATGGTGGCGCACAACTTTAATCCCAGCACTCAGGAGACTGAGGTAGGAGGAGCGTTGTGAGTTTGAGGCCAGCTTGGGCTACAATGGGAGCACAAGGCTGGCCTGAGCTACATAGTGCAACCCTGCCTCAAAAAAACTAGGGCTGGGAGTTTGGCTCAGTGGTTTAAGCGTCTGTCTGGCACGTGTGAGGTTGTGAGTTCAATCCCTGGTGCCGCAAAAAAAAAAAAAAAAAAAAAAAAAAATTCCATACTTAGCTCCTAAGAGTGCCACCTAGTCTTTTTCTACACCCAAACCTGGCCTGCGTATGCCCCCCTGGAAACAGTTAAAGTTACCTTTTAATAGTCTGCCCTTCTAGGAGAAATATTTACTTGTGTCTATCAAAACAATAATGAGATCACCTCTCTTCCATAGTGGGAACCCAGAAAATGACAAAACAAAGAAGCAAAATGCAGTCTCAGGCCTCTAGCCCACCCAGAACAAGTCTAGGAATCACTTAAATAGGAGAAAATGGGGGACACACACCTGAAATTTCTGAAAAGATAGCAACTGAAGTAAAGAAATAAATCCATGAGGCTACAGAAGAAATCAGATCAGAAGTAATCTCTCAGGTTAAAAAAAAAAAGTCAATATTTATAAACAAAATGCTCAGCACATCTAGAGCAGAGATAGATAAGAAAATAGATGATGATAGGAAGAGGATGGAAATTGTGACTGATAAATATAGGAAACAAATAGAATACATGAAACAGATTCAAGCAGATATTCAGGAAATTAAAAATTCCATTGAAAGCTGATAAAATCACTTCAATGAAACTGAAGATAGACTTTCAGACTTTGAAGACAGGATTGTGGCTAGTGACCATGAAATGAAAGACCTCTTGAAAATAACAAAATATCAGGAAATAACAATTCAACAGCTACAAGACAATGCAAAGAAATATAACATAAGAATAATTGGTGTCAATGAATAAGCAGGAACCAACACTAATAACATAAAAAAACTATTTGCACAAGTAATAACAGAAAATTTCCCAAGTATGGAAAAAGAATGTGACATATAGATAAGTGAGGAATGTAGAACCCCAGTTAGCTATAACCAAAATTAATCTACACCTAGATATATAATAATCAAGAACCCAGAAATTTAGCACAAGAACAGAATACTAAAAGCTGTTAGAGAAAAGAAACACATCACCTATAAGGGAAAACCAATCAGAATCACAGCAGACTTCTCAACAAAACTCTCAAGGCAAGAAGAACTTGGAATGAAGTCTTTTAAGTCCTGAAAGAAAACAGCTTCCAACCCAGATTGATGTACCCTGCAAAACTATCTTATAAAATTAATGGAGAAATAAGATACTTCCACAACAAAGAACAACTGAAGAAATTCGTGACCACAAATTCAACCCTACAAAGGGTACTGAAAGATATTCTAGACAGGATTCATGACTGAATTCTATAAGAAATTGAGAGAAAATTTAACACGAATACTCCTCAAACTCTTTAATGAAATTGAAAGAGAAGCAGGTCTCCCTAACTCATTCTTAGAGGCAAATATTACTCTGATATCAAAACCAGACAAAGATCCAACTAAAAAAGAGAACTGTAGGACAAACTCCCTAATGAACTTAGATGCAAAAATCCTCAATAAAATACTAGCAAACAGAATCATCAGCAAATCATCAAGAGGATTACACACCATGACCAAGAAGGCTTCATCCCAGGAATGCAGGGATGGTTCAACATATGCAAATCAATAAACATAATACATTATCTCAACAGAGCCAAAGACAAAAACCACATGATCATCTCAATAGATGCAGAAAAAACTTTTGATAAAGTCCAACACTCATTCATGATAAAAAACCTACAGAAAATTGTAATAGATGGTCTTTACCTCAATTTGATAAAAGCCATCTATGACAAACCAACAGCCAACATAATACTAAATGGACAAAAACTGAAAGCTTTCAATCTAAAATCAGGAACTAGACAAGAATAGCTACTATCACCACTCCTGTTCAATATAGTTCTGGAAATGTTAGCCAGAGTAATTAAGAAAAAGAAATAAAGCTGAGCATGGTGGTACACACCTATAATCTCAGCACTTAGGAGGCTGAGGCAGGAGGATCATTGTGAGTTTGAGACCAGCATGGGCTACAAAGTGAGCTCAAGGCCAAGGTCTTTGAGACCCTGTCTCAAAAAAAAAATAGAAATAAAGATAGGAGGCTGGGAGTTTGGCTCAGTGACTTAAGCGCCTGTCTGGCAGGCACAAGGTCATGAGTTCAAGCCCAGTGCCGAAAAAAAAAAAAAAAAAAAAAAAAAAAAAAAAAAAAAAAAAAAAAAAAAAAAAAAAAAAAAAAAAAAAAAAAAAAAAAAAAAAAAAGAAATAAGGATAGGAAAGGAAAATGTTAAATTATTATTATTTTCAGATAACATGATATTCTACATAGAAGACTCTAAAAACTCCACCAGAAGACTTCTAGAAATAATAAATAAATTCAGTAGCATAGCTGGATACAAAGTCAATACTCAAAAATCAATAGCATTCCTGTACACAAGCAACAAACTCACTGAAAGGGAAATTAGGGAAATCACACTATTCACAATAGCATCCAAAAAAATTGAAATACTTAGGAATCAATCTTTCAAAGGATATAAAAAATCTATACATTGAAAATTACAGCACTCTAAAAAAAGAGGTAGAAGAAGATACCAGAAAATGGAAAGATATACCTTGCTCATGCATAGAAGAACCAATGTTGTGAAAATGGCCATACTCCCAAAACTGTTATGCAGATTTAATGCAATAACAGTCAAAATACCTTTGGCATACCTCACAGATTTAGAGAAAACATTCCTACAATTCATTTGGAAACAGAAGAGACCTAGAATAACAAAGGCAATCCTGGGCAACAAAGGCAAGGCAGGAGTCATCACAATCCCTGTCTTGAAATTATATTACAAAGATACTGTGATAAAATCAGCATGGTACTGGCAAAAAAACAGACCTGAGGATCAGTGGAACAGATTAGAAGACACAGTCACAACTACAAAGACTCAGCCACCTTATCTTTGACAAAGGAGCCAAACATGTTCACTAGAAGAAAGCCTTTTTGATAAATGCTGGCAGGGCTGTGGGGGAAAATCCTTTTCCAGTGTTGGGAGTGTAGACTAGTACAGTCACTGTAAAAATTAGTGTGGAGATTTCTCAGAAAACTAGCTTTGGATGTTCCATTCAACCCAGCTGTTCCTCTTTTGGCTTTTTTCCCAGAAGAATTGAAAACATTATATCACAGTGATATATGTGCATCCATGTTTATAGCAGCACAATTTGTCATAGCTAAGCCTTGGAAACAACCCAAATGCCCATCAACTTCTGAATGGATAAAAAAGATGTGATATTTTTATACAATGGAGTACTACTCAGCCATAAAGAAAGATAAACCGAAGACTTTTATAGGTAAATGGATGCAACTTGATACCATATACATTAGAAAAATAAGACGTACATATGTAAACATCTTATTGTCTCACTAGTGTGAGAAGCTGAAAGTAACAACACATGTATATGTGTATGAATATGTATATGATATAAAAATAGTTAAGATAGTTATACTACTGATTTCTCTGTGTTTAATGAAGAGAAAGATTTGTGCCAGTACTGTTTGGACAATTGAATGCAGATGTTTTGTGCTCTGGGTGACTGATTTGGGCATGACAATACACAATGTATGTACTATTGTTGCCCCTGATTGATGTGCTTTGAAATTTATTTATTTACTTATTTATTTTTTTGCGGCACCAGGAATTGAACTCACAACCTCGCGCCTGTTGGACAGGTGCTTAGGTCACTGAGCCAAACTCCTGGCACTGGTACTTTTTTGAGGCAGGGTTGCACTGTGTAGCTCAGGCTGGCCTTGCGCTCGCGTTGTAGCCCAAGCTAACCTCAAACTCACAATGTTCCTCCTACCTCAGTCTCCCAAGTGCTGGGATTAAAGGCGTGTGCCACCATGCCCAGCTTTGTGCTTTGAAATTTAGTTTTAGTTTTTTTTCTTCTTCTTTTTTTCCTTGAAATAAAATGAATTTTAAAAAATGTGGTATTTTTATATAATGGAGTACTACTCAGCTATAAAGATGGATAAACTTGAGGCTTTTATAGATTTTATTTTTATTTTTGGTTTTTTGAGACAGGTTCTTGCAGTAAAGTTCAGGCTGCCTCTGAACTCACTGTGCAGCCCAGGCTGGACTCAAACTCACAGCAATCCTCCTGCCTCAGCCTCCTGAGTGCTGGGATTACAGGTGTGCACCACAATGCCTGGCTTTGAGGCTTTTATAAGTAAATGGATGCAACTTGAGATGATATTTGTAAGTGAAATAAACCAGACTTGCATATGTAAATATTGTATTGTCTCCTTAGTGTAAAAAAACTGAAAGAGTAGGTAAGACCCAAAATGTGCAATAGATTTTGTGAAAGGGGAAGGAACTCTTCAAAAGGAAAGAACAACTGGGATTGGTGACAGGAGAAAAGAAAGAAGGGAAAAGATCACACACACACACACACACACACACACACGAGAGATAATCATAATATTAATTTTTGTTAGTTCATCAAAAGAATGGTTTGTGCTTTCATTCTTCGATCATTTTTTCATTCCTATATTTTGTAATCTGAGCAACTACTTTGAAGATAACAATATGCAATATAGTAACCATCATTAATCTCCTATTATGTTGATTTGAAATTCTGTATCATTGTTTTTAGTTTTTTTGTTTTAAAATAAAAAAAACAATGAGAAACATATACAGTGGTATATTCCAATGAGATAAAACGTCAACCTTGGGCTAATATTAAAAATTGTCTTGGTGCTGGGGATTTAGCTCAGCCTCTTAAGCGCCTGCCTGGCAAGCATGAGGTCATGAGTTCAATCCCCGGTATCAAAAAACAAAACTAGCACGGTGTGGTGGCGCATGCCTTTAATCCCAGCATTTGGGAGGATGAAGCAGGACAATCATTGTGAGTTTGAGACTAGCCTGGACTACAAAGTGAGTTCAAGTCCAGCCTAAACTGCATAGTGAGACCCTGTCTCAAAAAATAAGGCCAGGGATTTAGCTCAGTGACCTAAGCACCTGCCTGGCAGGCGTGAGGTTGTGAGTTTGATCTCTGGTACCAAATAGAACAAAACAAAACAAAAACTGTCTTCGGTTTCACAGGTGCAAAATGTATTTATTCCTTCTGGTTGTTATTACAAGAGATCTCAGTTAATTTACCTACAAAAATTCTGAGTAGTCTATTTAGAGTTACAAACTTAAAAAATGTAGAAGAGTTATTACAATTGAACTTGGTCAAATACATCTGAGTGCACTGTGTTCTATTAACCATTGTCTTATATGTGCCTCTCTGTCTGTTCAGTTTGTGACTGGTTATAATACTTATAGTTGTTTTTGTTTTTGCTTAACAGTATTTTCTTCTTTTTGTGTTTTTGGATTTTAAAAATATTTGCCTGTAACTTAAATTGAGTTACATGTAAATGTCATCAGAGTTGAGGACATGCTTCCTCCCGGCCTGCCAACTGATAAAAATGAAGAAAAAAAATAAAGTCAACACTGATTTTACAAATGCAATGCATGATATTGTCTGTGTTCAATAACTTGGTAGTATTTCATTGGTCCAAATAATCTGTTGTTATGATCTTGTTCTCATAGATCATGAAAATTTTTTTTTTTTTTTGCGGCACCGGGGATTGAACTCACAACCTTGCGCCTGCCAGGGCAGGCGCTTAAGGCACTGAGCCAAACTCCTGGCCCTGGTTTTTTGAGGTAGGGTCGCACTACATAGCTCAGGCCGGCCTTGCGCTCGCATTGTAGCCCAAGCCGGCCTCGAACTCACAACGCTCCTCCTACCTCAGCCTCCCGAGTGCTGGGATTAAAGGCGTGTGCCACCACGCCCGGCTCAGATCATGAAAATTTTGTTAAGATAATTAAATGGGAGCCACATAGGCTTAAGGAAACTACTGGACAGGACTTACCTTGGTGAATAAAGGAGCAACTGCCTGGAAATATTTCCTTCCAGTCTTTTTTCACTAATGGAACCCCAATAATTTCTGTATCCTTATGGGAAACACATCCCAATAAATGTGCTAAACATATTACTGTGATGTTTACATTAGTTATCATCAGTAGATTAAGTCTTCTGTGGGTAAAACAGTAAGGTTTTATTAAAAAATTCTCTAATATGAAACTAAATTAAGAGACGAAGTTTTCATATAGCTGTGACACTCATTATTACAAAATTTATGGTGTACTAAATGTATTCATGCCTTCCAGGTATACAGGTCTTCTAACATATAAAATCAAGATTTTTTATGGTGATAATCTTTTCTTTTAGATTCAAATATCTGCCTTTCTCTTGTGTTCCAGCTACTTGTGATAAGAGGTGTATGTCAAACCAGAATGAGATCACCAGTCAGATGATATTTTTAAAAAAACTTATGTGATATTTTGTGTTACTACACTTAAAGATGCTCAGTCACTGAACAGTCCAGATAATGTCACACATTAAAAATTAAGGTTAGAATTATAAACGTCTAAGGTACGTTTATAGACAGGTGCATTCTCCTTAGATGGCATCCTATTGAAGGATAACAAACTAGGTGAGAGTTTCTTTGTGTCTTTTAATGTCTTGTGATCAGTTAGAGATGTCTGACTAAAAAGGAGACATCATATTAAAACAGACATTTAAATGTGTTACAAAAGGAATGTCATCATGATTGTCATGATAAAATACTATGTGTGGCTTTGATGGCAAGTTTTTTCTGTAAACTATGTAACTGTTGTCTGTTAACATTCTGCAGGGATGTACCTACTAAAACAACCATGGTTGATAACAAATAAAAGTTCTTTGGCTATACTTCATATTTTGAAGTCCTTGATACCCAGATGAAATAACAATAATTGAACTTACTATATTTCATATAAATGGAATCATACAATAGGTACTTTTTTCTTTCACTTAGCATGTTTTCAATGTTTCATTCATTTTTTTTTTTTTTTTTGGCAACAGGGATTGAACTCACAACTTTGCACCTGCCAGGCAGGTGCTTAAGCCACTGAGCCAAACTTCCAGCCCTAGTTTTTTGAGACAGGGTCACACTATATAGTTTAGGCAGGCCTTCACTCACTTTGTAGCCCAAGCTGGACTCGAACTCACAACGCTCCTCCTACCTCAGTCTCCCGAGTACTGGGATTAAAGGTGTGTGCCACCATGCCCGGCTTTCATTCATTTTTTGATGGTCTTATATTTAAATCTGTTAGGTGATAGATCCTGGTTTCATACCAGTGTTTGCCTCCTCTCCTCAAAGATAAGACCCCTTAGATAACTAGCTTGGTTGAAATCTCCTTAAATTACAAGTTTGGTCTTACTATAGCACTTGTTTAAGTGTGCAGAAATGATAGACTAGGGAGCCTAGTCTTACATTTTTCTTTTTTCCATGTAAATGTGCAATTATGTGAATCAAGGATTGGTCAATTTATATTTGGAAAATGGAGTGTGTAAAATTGGAATCTTTAGCTGGGTGTGGTGGTACATGCCTGTAATCTCAGTACAGCAGGAGGATGGCTGTGAGTTTGAGGCTATCCTGGACTACGCACTCAGGTTCAAGGACAGCCTGGACTACACAGTGAGACCCTGTCTCAGAAAACAAACAAAGAAGCAAACAACAAACAAAATACTTTTAATTGTATATCTGATAAAGGTCTTATATCCAAAACTACAACCCTACAACTCGATAGTAAGAACAAACAATCCATTTAAAATGGATAAAAGCCTGGGAATAGAGGTTGATAACTGTAATGCCAGCTACTTGTGATGCTGAGGCAGGAGAATTAGAAATTTAAGGCCAGCCTGGGCAACTCAGCAAGACCCTTGTCTCAAAATAAAAATAAAAAGATCTGGAGATGTAGCTCAATGGTAGAGCACTCCAGGGTTTCATCCCCAGTACTGGAAAAAAAAAAGGCAAAAGATTTAAATAAACATTTCAAGAAAGATATATAAACAGTTAACAAATACATGAAAGATAATAATAGGAAAATACATATTAAAAAGAGAATTAGCTGGGTACTTGGGAGGCTAAGGCAGGAGGATAGCCATGGTTTAAAGTCCAGCTTGGGCTAAATCATGAGTTCAAGCCTGGCATGAACTACATTGCAAGATCCTGGCTCAAAAAAAAAAAAATCCCCCCAGATAAGATATTTTATATTCACTTAAATGAGCATATTAAAACAGACAGTGACAAACATTGGTGAGGATGCAAGAAACAAGAGCCTTCATATACTGTTGGTGGGAATGAAAAGTGACACGGAAAACAATTTGGCAGTTTCTTAAAATGTTAAAGCCAGGCATGGTGGTGCGTGCCTGTAATTCCAGCACTTGGGAGGCTGAGGTAGGAGGTTCGCTGTGAATTGGAGGCCAGCCTGAGCTACATAACGAGTTCAGGGCCAGGGCACCAGCCTGAACTATGAAGCAAGACTCTGTCTCCAAAAATGAAAAAAAGAAACAAGTTAAACATAAATTTGCCATGTGGTCCAGAAATTCACCGGAACATTTAGACTAGAGAAATGAAAACACATGTCTACACAAAGGCTTGCACAAGAATGTTCATAGCACTATTTATCATAGCAAAAAGGAAACAACTCAAATGTCCACTGGGCAGTGAATAAACAAGCAAAATATAGAGTGTGCATATAATAAAATATTCCATAACAAAAATGAGACAGAATGTTGATATTACGATACAATATGAATGAACCATTAAACACACTAAATATACAAAGACCTCTTATTTGTATGATTTCATTTCTAGGAAATGTCCAGAATAGGCAAACCTAATGAGACCGTAATAAGATTTGTGACTACCTTGGATGGAGGATAAGAACAGGGAGTGACTGTAAACACAGCAGGGCATTTTGATGGAAATATAAAACGTTATGGTGATGGTGGAGGATAAATTTACTAAAAATCAACAGCAGGTGAAATAACTTAAAACAGGCGAATTTTATGGAATGTAAATTATACTTCAGTGTAATTATTTTTAAGTGGCATTTATACATTGTCAGTCACGGCAGGATTGTTATGAATGAAAGATTGCAACCAATTTTAAGTGCCCAACAATAGATGTCTGGTTAGCTAACTTGTACTATATCCGTGCAGTGTGGCTGTAATAAAAAGTCCTTTACACAGTGGTATGAAATAATCTTTAAATTTTACTAGGGGAAAGTGCAAGATATATAGTCTGATACCATTTGTGTAAACAACAGGGGAAGCGGGAATAATGTGTACTTGAGAATTTGCTCACATTCCTAGGTTACCTCCTGGAAGATGTATAAAAAACTAGTTTGTCTCTGGAGAAGCAACTGAGTGGTTGAGAATGGAGGGAAAGGAACAACTTTTACTACATGTTTGAACCATGTGAATTATTACCTATGGAAAAACACAATACAAATAAAAATTGAAAAATAATTCTATTCAAATATGGGTTATTGGGCCAGGGATATAGCTCAGTGCCACAAACACCTGCCTGGCAAGTGCAGGGTCCTGAGTTCAGTTCCTGGTACAAACCCCCACCCCAAAAAACAAACCCCAAACAAATATGGTTTATTTGACCTTTTTAGTTTTTTACAATCTCCCCCAGTAGGTGGCGCTCCCAAAGCACTACACTGTGCTTCCCTCCCCTCCCGCCATGTTGGGGACGAAGCCCAGGGTGTCATGTAGGCTAGGTAAGTGCTCTTTCACTAAGTGACACCCTCAGCCTTGACTTTTATTTTATTTAGAACAAAGCTAAACTTTGCTCTGACTGCCCTTTGCCATTCGTCACCTCTGTGAAACTGGAGACTAGATTTCGGGCTGAAAACTCTTGCTGGGAGCACTCCAAATGCAGTTTTGATTTTAAGAGCTGGATAGAAGGGATGACACCTGGATTGAAAAAGGAAAAATTTCAGTTGGTCAGAGAAATAAATAATGCTTTCAGACTTACTTTCTGATGGAAACTTCTGATGGATTTATTGAATTGGAATTTCTGATTATTGATAGACTGATCAAAAAATTACAATAGTTCTCAGCTAGGGGTGATTTTGCTCTGAAGGAGGCATCTGGTGATGTCTGAGCACATTTTTGCTCACCACATCTGAGGTACTCCTGGGACCTGGTAGATAAAGGCCAAGGGTGGTGTTATAGCCTCTCCAATGCACAGGACAGCCTCTCATCCAAAGGATTAACTAGCTCTGAAATGGTTTTAGTGATGCTGAGAGACCTTAATGAAGTTAATACTGATATTCAGCATCTCTATGACTTGAGGCCCTATTCTAAGGAGATTTATAGATACACAGAGAATTCATATATATTTTTTTTAGGAGCAGAAGATATTTACTGAGAGAAAGAAAGCTTCTGTCTGAGGGACAGAAGGGGGCCCGAGTGGGTTGCCCTGAGAATTCATATTTTTGTGGGCCCACACAGTCTCTCTCTCTCTCTCTCTCTCTCTCTCTCTCTCTGTCTCTGTCGCTGTCTCTGTCTGTCTCTCTCTCTTTCCTGATCTTTATAGTTCCTTGGGAAAAGGAAGTGACTTGGCAGCAGCAGGGGGACAGGTGATACAAAGTCACTTCTTCAGAATTGGTGTAGAAGGCTGGGAGTTTGGCTCAGCAGCTTACGCGCCTGCTTGACAGGCATGAGGTTGTAAGTTCAATCCCCCGTACCACAAAAAAAAAAAAAAAAAAAAAAAAAAAAGAATTGGTATAGAAGAACTCACCTACTCTGGGTCCTGAATTCACTTCTTCAGTTGGTTTCCTTGAAGGTGACTGTATTGGTCATCTTCCCGATCCTTGAGGGGCTGAAGAAGACAGTGTAATCATAAACCCATGGTCCCATCCTCTGTTAATGAATTCAATACATTCTTATTGGATGTTTTTATGTGTGAGGCTTTGGAATGGGTGCTGCAGAGTCCTCATACTGAAAGAGGACGATGACTGTGTCTGTGTATCCCTCTGGGAGTGTTCTTAAGCTTGTTCTCATTGGATCCTGACCCCGGTTTTTCTTAACCGTTTTCTTTATTTCTTCCATCCTACCTCAAAGGGTAACTATCCCATTTTCTGGTATGCTGTGCAGAGTTTCTTACCTGTGGAGTATTTTTTAAGTAACCTCCAAACTTTTACCCCCACTAGCTGTAGCAAAGTCTCTTTTGTTCCTTATCCCTTACCTGATAGAGCTGGTCATTGGGCAATAGAGTCTGTTTGTCTGAAGCTGAACACAAAACAAACAAAATACATACAACAGAATTGTTAATAAATTGGGCTGCATTTGCATGATAAAATACTAAATAGCATAAGAACCCTCTACACACAAGAGCGTGGATCAATCTTGTAAACATATTGTCAAGTGAAAGAAGCCAGCACAAGAATACTGCATGAGTTCATTTGGGTAAAGAACAAAAATAGCCAAAACTGATCTCTGTGCTCTTTCTTGGAAGTGGGCAGTGAAGTGATTTTCTCTCCTTTCCTTATTTTTTAAATTTTTTTTTTTTTTTTGGTATTGTTGGGGATTCAACACATGGTCTTCACATTGAGTTACATGCCTAGGCCTTTTAAAAATTTTTATTTTTAATTTGAGACAGGGATATGCAAAGTTACTCAGCCTGGGCTTGAACTTCTGATCTTCCTGCCTCTGCCTCCTAGAGTGCTGGGATTACAGGTCTGTACCACAATGCCTAGCTAACTTTGTTTTTTCTTCTCCTGGCTGCTGGATGCATAACTGTTTTAGCTTTGTTAAATTTACTTTTGGAAGCCAGGTCTGGTGTTACACAGCTGTAATCCTAGTACTGTGGGAGACTGAGGCAGGAGGCTCACATGTTCAAGCCCAGCCTGGGCAACGTATTGACTTAGCAAGACCCTGTTTCAGAAATGAATGAATGAAGCTGGGCGTAGTGGCGCATGCCTGTAATTCCAGCACTTGGGAGGTTGAAGCAGGAGGATCATTGCAAGTTTGAGACCAGCCTGGCCTACAAAGTGAGCTCAAGTCCAGCCTGAACTGCATAGCGGGACCCTGTCTCAAAAAGACCCAAAACAAACAACCAAACAAAAAACCAAATAAACAAGTAATTAAAAAGAACTGGGGTTGTAGTTCACTGTGAAGGCTCTGGATTCAATCCTCAGTACTACAACAATAAAAAATAATTTTTGAGTTATATGTCTGTGATTCACTTTTTGTAATTAAATGTTACTTTAGTAAAGATTTTCTTCTAATCACAGAGGACAAGTTGGAGGGAGATGGATTGCGAAAGGGTAACATGCTGGTATAACACCAGATGTCTTTTCTGCTCCACAGAAACAGAGCTTCACCCAGCTATGCACATCAGCAATTCACGCCAACTCTGGGTCTAGTTTGGTAGGAAGGAAGCCAAGGGTCTCAGGTGGGCCCATCCCACAGTGAAGATGAACATGCTTTTACCTCTTGAGTGGCGAATGCCATCTTGTCCAGCAATGAAGTAGGCCCCAACAGCAAGAAAGAAAGTGCTGATGATTTCAACAAAGACAAAGCCGGATATGGTGGCTGGGCTCAGCTCAATGCAGTTCTGACACACTGTGGGAGAGAAGGCACATGGAGGGACAAGTCTCCATTGGGATAGGAAAGTTGTGCTTCTGGAGCTTTCTCTCCTCCTACCAGTAGCTATGCCACTGTCTAGAGCAGCAGGCTCTTCCCTCTGTGGGTGGTGTGGCGAAGGGAGATCTGTGAACCAGGACTTGAGTGCCTCTCACTGAGAGGTCCTGGGGTGCTCAGCAGCCTTACAGTCAGGAACCACTACAGCAGAAGGGAAACCGGATCCTGTTCTCCACTCTCAACTGCCCTCCTCTCCTCACTGCTGCTCACTTTGCGATCACCTGTGTCTCCCCTACCCACGCCCCACTCAATTTAGAGAAGTTGCTGAACTGCTCCAATGTATGGGGCCTATCCAAAGATAAACTAGGTTTTACAGGACTAACTATTTGCTTCCAAGAAGCTAGGTGAACACTCTTTGTATGTTTATTTATTTTTTTATTTTTGAGACAAGGTCTTGCTATATTGTTCAGGATGACCTTGACCTCACAGCTATTCTCCTGCCTCAGCCTCCTGAGTGCTGGGATTAAAGGGCGTGTGTCACCCTGGCTGGTTTGTCTTGCTATACTTATACAGGATGAACAGATTAAGAGAATTGGCTCTTACTGTAAATCATGCTTGGCATCTAATTCATGTTAAACCTAGACAGTAAGGTGGCCAAAACAGACAGTACTGTTTAATTTCATAACAAACAAACCAAATGAGATTACGTACTTCTGTAATACACTTGGAGTGGCTTTGAACGTTCGTTTGTTCCTTGACACTGATATATCCCTCGAGGGTCCTTGGTACTACTTCCCAGATTCCATGTGTGTTTATTTGAATTTGTGGAATTTATTATATTTCCATCTTTAAGCCATGCAATATCTTTGTCTTTTAAGTTACAAATCAGAAGTACAGAACCATCTTCTCGTTTGTCATCTACTTCTATCCACTTGTCCTCTGAAAAGGTAAAAGCCAACATTCTATTAAAGATCTTGTCTCTGAATTTCACCCTGCCTCAGGGGACCTCCCAGGAAAAGACTTAGAGCAGCGGGTCTCAGACTTTAATGTGCACACAGACCATGTGGGAAAATCTTGTTACAATGCCGGTCCTATTCAGTGGTTCCTGTCTGGTGAGATTCTGCCTCCTAGGTGCCAATGCTATTGGTTCTCAGATCACACTTTGAGACATGCCTTCTTACTAGGGTCTTATCCCTCCTTTCAGGCTCTGACAACTAATTGTCTAGCTACAGGAAAGCTGCCAGAACAGGTCAAGGTAGGGCACTGATTTGCTTGACAAAGGAGAAAGCAGCTATGTATTACCATCATCTTATCCTTTCTAAATTGTTTCTTTCTATGGAACTACTATTGTAGGAAGCCTCCCTACAACAGTATGGAGTATGAATGTTCCTCCCTCCCTCCCTCCTTCCCTTCCTCCCTTCCTTCTCCCTCCTCCTCTTTCTTTCTTTCTTTCTTTCTTTCTTTCTTTCTTTCTTTCTTTCTTTCTTTTTCTTTCTTCTTTTGTCTTTGTTTTTGGGACACTGTCTCTCTATATAGTCCAGATTAGCCTTGAACTTGCTATCTAGCCTAGGTTGGCCTCAAATTTATAATCCTCTTGGTTCAGTCTCTCAAGTGCCGAAATTATAGATGTGTGGTCTGCTGGGAGCAACAGTTCATGAATTTCCTCAGAGATTAAGGATAGAAAGAAGCCATTTCTCCTACCTTGTTTCTTCTGGGCTTTGGTACCTGTAGAGACAGAAGAGAGATATAAAGTCAGTTGTGCATGGAGTTGTTCCAGTTCTTTTGGTATTTCCATGATCTTTGAGGTCAAGATCAGGAGAGGTCCTCACCCATGGAAATGATGGTATCTGTACTTAATTTCACCAGATTAAAAACAAGGTGAAAATAAAGAATTTATTTGGTCTTGTCTGGTTTCCTGGGTGGGAGTTTCTAAACCCATGGGATTTCATGACTAGTGGGAGTGCTTTGTTATTCCCTGAGGATGCTTAGAACATATGGAGTTTATGCTAAGGAGATGACTTAGAGTGGGGCTGGTCAAGAACAAACATACGGTTACAGGACTGGGCCTTTGAGGCCACTGACAATAGCCCTGGGAGGAGAGTGGCTAGAGATTAAATTCAATTAAGTGGCAAATGATTAAATCAATCACATCTATATACACAAATAAAAACTGATGGAGCTTCCTAGTTGGTGAACAACACATCAGTGTCGGGGAGGGTGATGTGTTCTGATTTTATGAACAGAGTGCAGAACACTCCCTTGCTGTCTTTTCATTTGATTGGTCTTCATTTTATTTTTTATATAGTAAAGCTATATTAGTAAAGTGCTCTCCTGGATTCTGTGAGTCATTCTAGCAAATCATAAAACAGTGTGAAAAGCCCCTGGATGTATAGCCAATTTGTCAGAAGTATGAATTGTCTGGGGATTCTTGTACTTGTGATTGGCATTTACAGAGAGGGCAATCTTGTTGGGATCTTGCCTTTAATTTGAGGAATCTGACACTAACTCCGGGAAATCAGCATCAGAATTGGATTGCAGGGGCCAGGGATAAGCACCTGTCTGGCAAGTGTAAGGTCATGAGTTTAATTCCCAGTACTCCAAAAAAACAAAACAAAACAAAACAAAAAAACAAACAAAAAACCAAAACAAAAACAAAAAACAAAACCCCAAAATAAAGAAGAATTGGATTGCAGTGTATGTGAAAGTATTGCCTATACCACCCAGAATGTTCGTTCTGTTTGTTTAGCCCCTAAAGCTTGGGCAAGGAGGGGGTGTATCCTAGGCCCAGCCTTTGTTTATTTGCTTGTTTCTTTCCTGTTTTGCTTTGTTTTTTGAGACAGGGTCTTGCTATGTAATTCAGACTGGCCTTGAACTCACTACATAACCCAGGCTGACCTTGAATGCACAGCAATCCTCCTGCCTCAGCCTCCCAAGTGCTGGGATCACAGGCATGTGCCACCTCACTTGGTGACACAGTTTTTTAGAGCTGAGTTATTTCTAAGATATCCAATCTTCTCAATCTATTTCTTGTAGAAACCCTGGATGTTCCAGGAAAGGTAGCTATCCAAACTATCCCAAACTCAGAGTAGTAGAGTTACACTGTAGAGTACTACAGAGACCTAGCACAAAAATTCAAGTAGATTTTTTCCTATTTCTTTATTTTTACTTTTATTAGTACATGTTTGTAGTACATAATGTTTGCATTCTTTGTGGGGAGGTGGTGCGTGTACATAACACATCTTAATTCTTTTTTTTATCCCTGCCTCCCCCTTTCTTCCTCCTCCTTCCTCTATCTTTTGATCCCCTTCCCAAGTGAGAAGGACCCATTTCCTTGCTTCCTATTATCTACCTTTTATTTTGCTTAATTTATATTTTAGGCTTCTCGTATAAGAGAAACCATGTGATATTTAAACTTGTGGTGTCTGATTTTTTTTATTATGGTCTCAGAGTGCATCCATTTTCCTATAAGTGACTCAAGTTTTTTTTTTTTTATGGCAGAATAGTACAGAAATACCATACTTTCTTTATCTACTCATCTATTGATGGACATAAACTGCTTCTAAAATTTAGATGTTACAAATCGTGCTGTTATAAATATAGGTATGAATGTATCATTGTAATAGCCAAATATTTTATGAGAAATACTATGACATGACATGATTGGGTATTGTGAAAGAAAAGAATGGTGGGGCCAGGGTTTAGCTCAGCGGCATAAGTGCCTGCCTGGCAAGCGCAAGCTGGTGAGTTTGATCTCCGGTACCAAAAAAAAAAAAAAGAAGAGAGTGGTGATATGGAGAATTGGTTGCACTTCCAAGGAATTTAAAATTAAGCGCAAAAAAGAAACATATAATTAATATAATAGAACTTATTATTTTTTAGTACTTATATAAATGCATATGAAAGGGAATAGAAGGTATTGGCTTTGCCAAAGGGTGAAGTTCAGAGAAAACTTAATAAAAGAGGTGACCTTTGACTGAATCTTGAAGAACAGATTAGAATTCACCCAACAGAGAAAGATATTTGGGGTACACAAAATAACTGAGCAATTTGAAAAAGGGTAAGAGGAATAATGTGGCTAGAGGCAGAGTGTTGATGGGGAGAGGTAGGATGGGAATATTGGAAGGTGTCAGCTGTCTGAGATTTTGGTGCAAGGCTGAACTGTTTATGGAGAGTAACCAGCACAGTGCCTAGGACAGAATAGGAGCTTTACATTTGTTGAATCAAACCATAAATGGATAAAGCCATGAACAAGAAAGGAAAAGCCACAACTAGCTGTCAAATGGATTTCTTATTACCCTTCTCCCCAACTACCTGGTCAGTACAGCAGGACAAGGACAAAGGGACCTCAGATTTTCTAGGCAAGGATCGGGCACTGATTGCTGACATTTAAAAATTGTGCCTATCTGTGCTCTTTTCTTGTAGAACTTGAGAACTTGCATAGCTCAAATTTCTGGATTGAGCAGAGTAGAAACTGAAGCAGAGAGCGGAGGCGTTGTTCAGGTGCACACAGCTCACCAGTGGCTGAGCTGGACCCGGAGGTCGTGTTTTCTGGTGCTCAACCCAGTGCTCTTCCTACTGTATCCAGCTACCTCGCTGTGCTTTCGGCATTGCCCTCAACCTGCGTTTTCTCTATCTGGCTCCTCCTTTTTCTCTCAGGAATAATTCTACACTCCACTGTCTTCTTCAAGTTTTCCACTCATCCAGTTCCCAGCTCAGTTTCAGCAGGTGACTTTGTTTCCCACCTAATTTTTTGAGAACCCGGGTGTTGTTATGGCCCTATTTCCTTCAGCTTCCTTTTTGCTTATGAGTTGACCTATGGCTGGAGCCGGCTGCAGTTTCTTTCTGGTGGTCTCAGGGGTTACACTGCCTTCGTCTCTTGCCCTCAAGGCCACTTTTAGCGCTGTCCTTCCAACATCAACTCCAGGCCTTGCTCTACTCACTGTCTTCTCCTTTAGACAGAAATGCGCTCAAGTTTCTCTTATCTTCCAAAAAATTTCTTAGACTCTACTTCCTCCTCTACCTATGACTCCAAATTTCTTTCCAGAATAGTCTACACTTGTTGCTCTTTAACACTTGTCCTTTATTTTGTACTCATCCTTGGCTTCCACTCGCACTACCCCACCAAAACTCTTCTAAATCACCCGTAACACTTATTTTGCCAAATTTCATAAGCAAATTTTAAATATATTCTTATGCGAGTGGGCCCTCTTTAACTTGCAGGTGCTAAGTAATTTTTTCCTAGAAGCTTTCCACTTCCTTGGATTCCATAATCACTCATGTGATTATTATAGCTCTTTTTTTTTTTTTTTTTTTTTTTTTTGTGCTGGGACTCAAACTCAGGACTTTGTGCTTGACAGGCAGGCACCGTATCACTGAGCTATATCCCTGGCCCCCTATTGCACCTTTTGATCATTCTTTTATCACTGAGATTTTTTTCCTCCAATAATTACCCCTTAAAATACGGTGCTTCACAGTTCTGTTCTCAGCCCTATCTTCCTCACATATCATATAGTACTTGTGTGATCTCAAGAACATTTATGGTTTTGGCTTCTCTCAATGCTTCCAGAGAACAGGTGTCAATCTTAGTTCATCTACTTTCTGTTGGATATTTTGAACTAGACATTTTGTACAACCACCTTATACTGTCCCTTGTGCTCAATGTGACCACACTGAAACCTAACTCTCCAATTAGGCTAGGAGTTCTCAGAGTAAAATCTTTTTATTCATCTTTTTATCCTTCTGGATATTAGGATCTCATTCATACTTTTGATCAGTTGACCAACTGACCAACTAAGTGAGTGAAGACTACTGCTAACTCCAGCTCTGGATCAGAGCGCAGATACTTTTTCCTTTCAGTTTCTTTGCCTGTGCCATTTGGGGCTGTATTCAAGCTTAAAATGGCAGCAGCAGGGACTCTCTCTAGCTAGTTAAGGTCTCTGTTTTGATTTCTGAGAGAGAGGAACCTTAACTCTCCTTTGAGTTCTGCTTCTCTCCAGCAGAGAAGAGTAAGAGGCTTAATTTGTACCCCTCCTTTGAGTTCTAAGGTGATAGCTATGGTTGGTTCAAGGTTAGGATTCTAATATCCCCATCTTCCAGGAGATGACCTCTCCCTGTATCCCTTCCTCAGGCTGCCAGACCCTGTAGCAGGTTCTTACCTTGGAGAAGAATGACCACCAGGATAAGGCCAGCCAGGCCCTTGCCCTGCTCCATGTCAGTCTCTGTCCTTCCCAAGCAGAACTGCAGAGCGGCCCCTCCTAGCCAGCATCCTGCGCAGCACCTAGCCTGGCTCCGCCCAGTACACTTCAGGGAGGGGCGGTGTGGGGGTGCTGAGAGAAGGAAAGAACCCACTGCCTCCACCCTCAGCTTTGAGTGTCGCCTGCAGGGGCCTCAACAGGGCTGCAGGTGTGCATGCCTTTTGCTTTTCCGTTGAAGAGAGAAGGAGGGAGGGCTGGATTCCCACACAGAGACTAGGCCTGATCTGAGAACCACTTCATAATGCAGGGTTGGGGGATGAGCCAGAGCTCTAATCCAAAGGAAGAGATAAATGTTCCCACCCCTAGCTGTTGCTAGGATCACAAACAGTGGTCACTTGATGCTAGAACTAATGAATTTAGGCTGGACCCTCAGGAGCTTGGGGCTGAGGCTACAAATGGAAAGGCACTTCAGTCCCCACCTTCATTAAACGCTTTTGTCACTGTTCTTTTGAGACCATCAGAGTGGTGCTTGCCTGGAAGAGAGAAAGTGGGACAATTCTAACCAGATAGCACTTTTCTCCACATTTGGGGGTGGGGTTAGGGGTGGGGATGGGTGGGCAGGACCTGCACTGTTTCTAGGATCTCAGGCCCCTGTCTCCCTTAGTCCAATAAATCACAGAATTCTTATTACATACTGGGCACAAGATAAAACAGAGAGCAAGACTGACCTGGCTCTGTCATCAGGTACATGACATGAGGGGCAGGGGCAGTGTGGACTTTTAGATTGCCTTTGGTCATGGTGTGGAGGGGAGGTTCATAGTCTTTCGGGGAGGTTCAAATTTACCTTGAGTCAATTATATTGTTATTAAAAAGTACTTCATAGTAATCATATTTATGTGGCGGGCATCCTCCAGACTTTTAAAAATCCTTATAATGATACTCCAAGGATCAGACTCAGAAAAATTCTTTGATTGGCCCTGTGAGTACCAAGTATTAGAGCCAGCATTCAAATTTCTGGTATGTATGGCTCTAAAGTCCAACTTCCCCCGGCTAGAAGCTGCTCCATCTGGTGTTCAGGCTGCCTAGTGAAGGGTCCTGAGAAAGACCAGCGACAGAAGGAACCTAGCTGAAATGGCTTGTGCCTTGGGGCTCATAGCTTCTCTCTGAGATTTTGAGAGGCAACAGTTTTTAGGTGAGAGACAAATGTAGTTATGCTGCCAATAGAGACTCTGAAGTTCTCATTTTTCGTTAGTGACTCTGGAAGGACTGTCCTAAAACTCCTTTTACCTCCTAAAACTCTAGGTAACTTTCTCCATATTCTCTGCCTTCTGCCCCACCCCCAACCTCTCTGTTCAGAGAAAGAGCAATTTGCACCTGTTTCCTTCCTACCCTACCTCCCTTGACGGCCTCTCATCATGAAAGGCAGAGAGGCAGACATCTTCTAGCTCTTCCGCTACTCTTCACTTTTTCCGCATACCCATGAGCCAGTTGGAGGGGGTTAGTCCTTACCCCAGCTGGTAGTTCCGTGATCTGGCTCTGTCTACTGGATAAATTCTGTTGAAAGATGAAATATCGTGGGTTTCTGACTGGCCTGTTCCTGGCTGCCCTTCTCCCTCAAGGTAAGTAAGGCTTCTTCAAATGGAGGAAAGGACCCAAGAGGGACATTAGCACTGGCAGTGAGGTCCACTGGAAGGTGATTTGCAAAGCTAACTTCAAGTCACCAACCACTCCAGGCAGGACTGCGAAGGAGGAAACAGGCCCTTGGCTTTTACCTACTTTGGCCAGGGCACGCCTTGGCTAGAATGTCTTTCAGATGGCCTTTGCCCAGGGTTTTGTGGGAACCGGTGCAGTATGTGTATGTATGAGCCTAGAGCTAGAAGGGGGAACAGAGCCACATTCGTTGCTTCTTCTACAACAGATGGCTTCTGGGGTCTGGACCCTTGTTCCTTTGGCCACCATTATGTGATTACTTAAGAGAATGCTTTACAAGAAAAGATAGATTGGGGGTGCGGTAGAAAATGTTTGCATACTCAGTAGAATGCCAACTTGTCACAGTTTGCCTGGTTTTTTTTCCCACAATAGTTTGCCTGATTTTAAAACTGAAAATTGCAGTTACTTGAGAGACTGAGGCAGGAGGATGCTTTGAGATCTGTCTAGGCAACATAGTGAGACCCTGGACCCCTCCTCCCTCCACAAAAGATAAAAGTGAAAACTGAACCGGGAACATAGCTCAGTGGTGGAACACTGCAAAAGAAAAGAAAACAAAAATCTCTGGAACATCCCATGTCCCAGGAACCTCCTCAGTCTCAGGCAAACTGGGTCAAATGGTTACCCAAATATTTGCACTGGGACCCACAAGATTTTCACTGGAAACAGCTCCAACAATGACTATAAAAGGTGAAGCAGTTGATGTTATGTGTGTCTCCCTAAGCATGTGTGCATAAACTCCTCCCCTGAGTCAGAGGCATGAGAAACAGCTATTTTGCGGTGTTCTAGAGGAGGCATTTATGTCCAAATTGGTGCTGCATGGGAAGCTCAGGGTGAACATAGACTCCACTCTTTCCTGGGATGAGTGGTATGGATGCTGGTGTCTCCGTGGGCTGGAGAGATGCTCCTGGTCTGCCAGAGCAGTTCAGTGGATCTAGAAAAGCATTATTTTCACCTCTGGCTTTTACATTTCTCATAAGGCTTGACCTGTGTGTGGAGCTTCAAGAATGGATTTGATAAATAATTTTTTTCTGTCTTTCTCTCCTTAACCAAGTGTAGAGCAACTGAAAAATCTTTCATGAGATTCGCCCTGGTAAATCTGGACCTGTGAGTTGGGAGTTCATAACAATTCCTCTCAGCCTCAGTCACTGTTGACCCTTTAGTATTGAGCATCCCATCCCCTTGTTAGATATCCAGCAGAAGCAATAGGAAGAGAAGAAGACCAGAAGCTGAAGTGGAATTAGATACTTTTTAGTAGAAAAATGCAGATATCTCCAACCTAGGAACAGTCTCCTGCCTTTCCCTGTCTCGTGGGAGGCTTCAGTAGTCTATGTTCCCCTTCTACTTTTATTTTTTAATTTTTACTTTTTTTCTTCTTTTTTGTCGTTTTGAGACAGGGTCTCACTATGCAGTTCAAGCTGGTCTTGTGCTCACTTTGTAGCCTAGACTGGTCTCGAACTCACAACAATCCTCCTGCCTCAGTTTCCCAAGTGCTGAGATTACAGGTGTGCGCCACCATGTCCAGCTCTGTTTTTCACTCTTTTTTTTTTTTTTTTGATTCGAAGTCTGTGCAGTCGGGCTGATCTTGAACTCACTATGTAGCCCAGAACTCACTGTGCTTCTCCTGCCTCAGCTTCTTGAATGCTGAGATTACAGACGTGTGCCACCATGCCTGGCTTCCCCTTCTATTTCTAATCAGTGGTCTGAACTCATTTTCAGGAAGGTCCTTGAATCAAGCCAGCTTCATGGTTTTGTCTTTTACCCCAAGTCACTTGGGACCTGTTCTCTACTTTGACCGCAGCCTCATGTCCTTCCTGGCCTCCGTGGTTCATAGGGAACTTTTAGAAGCTGTCTTTTGTCGCTCCTGCCCTTCTCACTAGAAAGCATAACCTGTTCTAGACTACCATGGTGGTCCCCAGTGGAACAAGGAGGATAGTGCAGACCACCAGCTGTCTCTGACTGTGGTATTTTTTTTCCTTAGTGAAGCCCTTCCGGATACCTGTGGAGGAAGATGAGGACAAAGTGTTTGTGCGATGCAATAGCAGTGTCACGTGGCTAGATGGAACTGCAGGGGTAGAGAGAGCAAACCATACCAGTCTGGACTTGGGGAAACGCCTCCTGGATCCACGAGGATTGTATAAGTGTTCTGGGACAGACAACAATGTCAAAAAAGAATCTACTGTGCAAGTATATTATCGAAGTACGTTCCCCTTGAACCCTCTGGACTGGAGTGGTGGGGCCCCTGGATGTGAGAACTTTCCGGTTAGAAGGGGATGTGGTGAACCAACGAATTCGCTAAACAAGCTGAGGTTACTCTTGCAATGGTATTAACCAGATTTAGGGGGCTGCAGAGGGGGAGCAAGTGCTTAACTAAGCCAGGTTGAGCAGTAGAGGCCTTGTTCCTACAGGTTTGATTTGGCAGAAGGTGTAGCCCACCACTTAGTTTGAGGTCTCCAAGGTTGAGAGGATTTCTTGATTTCTCTTCAGGAATTCCTTGGGACCAGGAAAAAGAGATGGAAGTGGCAAGGCCACCAGCAGCCTTTTTCTCTGCATCTTACTGAAGTTTGTGTCTTGTCATAAGAGATCGTAGGGCAGCAGGCAGGGTCATTCCCTGATCTTGAAAGCTATCTAGCCCTACCCCCTCCTTCTTTCTCCACAGTGTGCCAGAACTGTGTAGAGCTGGACTCCGCCACTCTTGCTGGCATCATTGTCACTGACATCATCGCCACTCTGCTCCTTGCTTTGGGAGTCTACTGCTTTGCAGGACATGAGACTGGAAGATCCTCTGGGGGTTAGTTGAAGAGCAGAATGTGTTTGTGTGTGTGTGTGCGCGCGCATGTGTGCGTGCATGTGTGTGTGCGTGTACCACTGAGTGCCTGCACCAGCTGAATGGTCTCATCTAAGAGTCACTCTGGCCCCCTATTTTTTTTTTTAACCACAGTGTATTGAAAGCACTCATGTACCCACATTGTGCATGCAGAATTCTGAGGGTGTGAAGGGCATGGCCCACTGCAGTATTCATGAATCTCATTGTCCCTTCTTCCCTACCCCTTAGTAATCTTCTTTCCTGGTTCTTTCAGCTTCTGACACTCAAGCTCTATTGAAGAATGACCAGCTTTATCAGGTAAGTGTGCAGGGAAGAGGCAGGAATGGGAGGAGGAGTGAGTGGGGACAGAGAGGCTGAGCTAAGTGTTGTGCAAAGTGTCTTAGTGAGGAACTCATTGCTGGAGAGGGCAGGCACAAGCCGTCATCTCCAGGACCCGCTGGGACTCTTTAGGGGAGAGTTCTGACCTGACTCATTGCCTCCTTTCTCATCTCTTAGCCCCTCCGAGATCATGAGGATGCTCAGTACAGCCGTCTTGGAGAAAAATGGCATCGGAGCAAATGACCTCAAGGCCGGTGGCTTCTAGAAGCACATCCCAAACTGTGCCAATCCTCCTTGCTTGGCCAATAAAGATGTTCTCTTCCATTCAGCTGGTGCCTGTGCTCTCTTGGGCCGGGCATGAGAGCTGTCCCAAAGTGGCTGGGACCTTGCCCGCCTAAGTCCTTCTTTCACCTCCTTCCTTCTGTCCTACACAGAAAGTGTGATGGGCTGTCTCCCACCATGTCCTGGCCACTGGTGTCTCTAGACCAGTGGGTTTCCTGGGTGACATCTCCCCTCCATGCTCCATCTTCTACTTGCTGACTCTAGTCTCCTATCACAAGCCTTCCGAGGGCATGTTGTTTTGTTTAGGAGCCTCGTCACAGAGAAGTTTCCATGATGTCATGAGCAGGGGTGGCAGAGACATCAAGAGGCTCAGTGACTTGTTTGTTACCACAGCTCAGAGGATGTGTGCTACAAAGTCTCATTGCTGTTAAAGGGCTGGCTGTGACTTTATGTCTCTGTTGAGTAGCTGCCAGTAGATACAAAGCTCTCTCCTTGCCTCTAGGGAAGGTAGCATTTTATCTTCTTTCCGCTGTGCCTGTTCCTCCCTTGCTCCTGCCTTCTGCATAATAAACAGGAATGAGAAAGTCTTCATCTATTAAAGCACCTCATTGCTCTCTGCCTGCTTAGAAAACTGGTGTTGAGACTGGAGGGTGCTTGGGAAGTTTTCAGTAGGTGTCTTCTCTAGGCAGGGGGTTAGTGTTGGTTCTCAAACTTTGGAAGCCTGAGAGAATTGTTAAATAAAAATGTAGATCCTTGGGCCCTACTTTAGGAGTAGGGTCCCCAAGTGTCTCTGAAGCAGGATTCAGAGTTTCTGGTTTAGAGGAAGAATAGAGGCCATTTACTCTCTTGTGTCCATTGTCTCTTCCCAGATCCTACAGCCAGGAATTTTTTTGTTCTTTGAATATACAAATAATTTGAAGAACTTCAGGACTTACTGATAATAGGAGTTTCCTAGACACAAGTTTCCGAAGAGCTAATATCCACTTGATCAGAAACCTTGATGATTCTGACCACTATCTCCTTGAGATATAAGCAGATCCTGATTTCATGACAGAATAAATATATCTGCATATTGTGGCCTACCCTAACTGACATACACAATTCGTTAGCATAAATTAACACAGGGTAAATCTGGCCCCTACAGAACATTTTGTGAGTATTGCTTCTTCAACTTTCTGGAGGAATTACTTAGTAGAGAATTGATATTATTTGTTCCTTTCAACGTTTGATAGTTTTCATCTTCTACCAGTGAAGTCATCTTAATCTGAAGTTTTCTTTGTAGGAATGTTTTAAACTACAGATTCAACCTATTTAATAGGTAAAGGGCTATTTAAATTATCTATTCCATCTTCAGTGAGCTTTTTCAAGGAGTCTCACCCAAGTTGTTAAATTCATCAGCACAAAATTTTTCATATCTATTGTGAACTGAATGTTTGCATTCCCTCCAAATTCAAATGTTGAAATCCTGACCCCCCACAATGTGATAGCATTAGGAAGTGGGGCCTTTCAGAGGTGATTATGCCATAAGGGTGGGGTTCTTCTTCTTCTTCTTTTCCTGGTACCAAGGATTGAACTTACAACTGCATGCCTGCCAGGCAGGCGCTTAAGCCACTGAGCCAAACTCCCAGCCCTATTTTTTTTGAGGCAGGGTCTCACTATGTAGTTCAGCCCAGCCTTGCTCACGCTGTAGTCCAAGTCGGCCTGGATCTCACCATGCTCCACCTACCTCAGCCTCCTGAGTGCTGGGATTAAAGGCATGCGCCACCATGCCCGGTGGGGTTCTCATTATTGAGATTAGTGACCATATAAAAGAGACCCCAAAGAGATCAGTTGGCCCTTTCTGTCACATGAACACACAGTTCTTTCCAATGCCCTTTGAATTATGAGGGCATAGCAATGATTTCCAGTCTGCATGAGGTCCAAAGATTCCTCCAATTCTTTCAGGGAATTTTTTCTTCAGCTTCTTGCAATGTACTCTCAAGGATATACCAATCACTATTAATGGAGCATAAGACTAATTTTGTCATCAAGGTGCATATTTCTATTGGCGAATTATCAATTTTAATTTTATGAGTTTTCTTATGTTAAGTAATGAGCACTTGACAGGAAAAAATTACAAAGATAAAGTATTTAGTTTTTAATATTTATTGAGTGTTTATACAAAAGAATCAACATTTTCAGCATTGACTGGTTTTTGGTGTACAAAGTCTAAAAAAGAGCATCAGAAATAAATTTTCATGTGATCTACAATGAAAATACCAATAGTACTCTACAAAAAAAACTTTACTTCAATTATCACTCCTAAGGCAGTCTACACACCTGACAACAGCATGTTCCACACACATGTATTGCTTACACTGATAGCATATGTCTTTTGCTTTTCTGGCCTTTTGTAGGACATACTTGACATCACAGTGGTCTTGCTGTTTTGTCAGGAGATTCTTATTATATTGCACAATGTGTAGTTAACAGGAACATAAAATATCAATAAAATAAGTTACTAAATTTTTTTTTTTTTTTTTTTTTTTTTTTTTGCGGCACCGGGGATTGAACTCACAACCTCGAGCCTGCCAGGGCAAGCACTTTAAGGCACTGAGCCAAACTCCCGGCCCTGGCTTTTTGAGGTAGGGTCGCACTATGTAGCTCAGGCCGGCCTTGTGCTCGCGTTGTAGCCCAAGCCGGCCTCGAACCCACAACGCTCCGCCTACCTCAGCCTCCCGAGTGCTGGGATTAAAGGCGTGCGCCACCACGCCCGGCTAAGTTACTAAATTTTTAATATGTATTTTGCATTTAGAATAGACATCAATAGTTTCACATCAGTTGTGTACTTGCTTACAAAACCTAAAATATAACACCAGAAATAAATCCCTATATGAATTACAATGAAAATAGCAATAGAGCTATACTATAAAAATAAGCTTTGCTTCAACTGTCACACCCAAGGCAGTCTTCACACAAGACAACTGCATTTCATACACAAGTATCGCTTACACTGATAGCACGTGTGCTTAGCTTTCCTTTCCTATGTGGTAGTCTTGTCACCTCTCTGCTCTTCCTGTTTTGTCAGGAGTTTCCTATTATATTGTGCAACAGCACTTAGCAGGAAAATAAGAAGTCAATATCATATCAAATAGGTAATGAGTGCTTAGAATAGACATCAACATTTTCACATTAGCTGTTTACCTGCTTACAAAACCTAAAAGATAACATCAAAAATGAAAAGCTATATGAACTACAATGTAAACACAAACAAAAGTCTGCCATAGAAATAAACTTTGCTTCAACTGTCACACCCAAGGCAGTCTTCACACATGACAACTTCATGTTCTGTGCACAAGTATTGCTTACACTGACAGCACATGTGTTTTGTTTTCCTGTACTTTTCTGTAGGGCACAGTTAACATCATCTTTTTTATTTTCCTGTTGTTGTAGGAGGTCTTCGTGGTACTGTGCCTGCTTGTTCACCTGTCAGCTCACCAGTGTGCTTCACGATTTTTTTGCATAGTTCTCTGGGCAGAAACATTTTATTTTTTCTCTGCTGTAAATAATTCTTATGAACTCCAGTCCCAATCCTCCAGGAAAATTTCTCCATGATATTTTTCACTTGTTATTTTCTTTGTAAACTACCAATCTATGCCATACATGTTTAGGATCAAGTAAAATATAAACACTGGCCAATGTTTTGTGTTTTAAGTGGCATCATAGTTGCTGCCTAACTCATCAAAAACATCTACTCCACCTTTGATTTTGTTGTTGAAAGTTTCTATCTCAAGCTTTGATTTTTTTTTTTTTTTGAGGTGGGATCTTGCTATGCAGTTCAGGCTGACCTTGAGTTCACTTTGTAGCCCAGGCTGGTCTCAAACTCACAATGATCCTCCTGCCTCAGCCTCCTGAGTGCTGGGATTACGGGTGTGCACCACCATGCCCAGCTCCAAGCTTTGATTTTGTTGTCGAGGTTTCCATCATGGTGAAATGCTGATTTCAGCAGTACCAGTTTGTTTTTCTTTGCCATATACTAGGCCAATGTTCTATCTTTCTGAAATCCAAGATTATACTATACAATTGCAACATTTTATTTGGAATTTCTGCTTTGTTCCAGTGTACAGTTCCTGTACTGGTCAACTTATGCTCTATTAGCAAATGTGACATTGTTTGGAAACCGATAAACCAATTGTTGAATGTCACATTCCCATTAGTTCGGGAGATGGGAGCAACAACTCTGTTCACAACATCATTTGGTTTATTACTATACAAATAAGGACCTGATGACTGAATTCCAGGATAAATGTCTAAACTGAAAGCATGATAAGTCTTCAGATCTACAAAGTTATAAATTTTTATTCCATATTTTGACCTATTATGTTTCCTTATGTCTTTTACATTTCTGTGATCACCGTAAGAAATTTGTGCTAAGCACAGCAGACTTATGAATACTTTCAGTTTAGCTAGTGAGGTATCATAATAAATACATTTTTGACTATGGCTATTGGTGCCTACAGAACATTTCACTTGTGTTTTAGCCTTTGTGTATTTCACAGCATCTTGTAGCATTTCACTTATTACAGTTTCCAACATTGAATGGCAGTGCTGGCATTCTGTCCAATACATTTCACCCTGCCAAGACCTTCACTATGTTTTTGGACCTAGTTCTAACATAGGATCATTCAGTTTGGTTGCATGGCCATTTCTCAACATTTCGATAGTCAAATGTGTACTCACACTGCTGTTTTCTTAGTCATCTGAATCAAGGAAGTCTGCATTCCCCATGTCTATATCAGTCAATTCTTGCTCCTTTTCACTGTCACCAGAACTTTGACTCCCATGGCCAGTGTCAAAGTCATCATTGTCATCATCATTATCATCATCATCATCATCATCGTTGTCATCAAGCCGGGTGTGGTGGTGCATGCCTTTAATCCCAGCACTCGGGAGGCTGAGGCAGGAGGATCATTGTGAGTTTAAGACCAGCCTGGGCTACAAAGTGAGTTCAAGGCCAGCCTGAAGTGCATAGTGAAACCCTGTCTTAAAAAATAGGTCTGGGGATTTAGCTCAGTGGCTTAAGTGCCTGCCTGGCAGGCCTGAGGTTGTGAGTTCAATCCCTGGTACCAAAAAAAAAAAAAAAAAAACCCAAAACATTATCATGTTCATCATCACCCACCCACACTGCTCTTCTGTTAGGAAAGTATTTTACCATAATGGACCATATTTATCATCTATGCATGAGTAGTCGGATGATTCACTGTTGACCTCTTCCAAAACTTGCAAATCTGGTTTTCCATGTGTCCTTGTACTGAAGGGACTACTTTGCCAGAAAAATCAAAAGAAAACTTTTTTTTTTTTTAAACAAATGCTGAAGTGGTGCACGTCTATTTGAGCCTCTGTGGTGCTTGGGTAAGCATATGTAAAACCAGAAAGATGGATGATAAGATTGGGTCCAAATTCCACTTTGCCACTTTTTTTTTTAACTTTTCACATTTTTTTTTATTTTAAAGAGGATATAACAGAATAAAACCAATCAAAACAAACCAGTGTAAGAGATACAGGCCACTTTGCCACTTTTGCACACATGTACACTCCTTGCCTTTGTCATACCTAGTAGGTAAACATATAGATTATTTCCTATATCCCCCAGGGAAAGGTACTGAGACTACAGCCAACAACTATAATGCTAAAATACAAAGTTGCAGTATAAAAGTAAGGGATGGGTCCTCTGAACCCAGGTTTATGCCCTGAGGTAAGCTGAGGACTTGAGAGGGACCCTCTTCAGATCTCCAGAGTTCTCCTTGGGCATCTCACTCCTTTCTTGAACTTTCTCCTATAAACTGTAGGACTCTTCAGTTTCCAGCCTCTCCTGCTGACCTCAGGGTGATTTTGGGGCTCTGCTTGCTTAGCTCTCCTTTCCTGTACCACAGCCTAGAACCTGTTTCTAGGTTTCAAGCTGAAGCAATATTAAGGTTCATCTTATTTCCGTCGCTAGCGCTCATTTTTCATTGTTGCCTGGTATTGAATGTTTTAAAATTTGTTTTAACCTATCTTGTCTCATGTTTTAGTTTTTTCAGGCAGGAAGACAGATTCAATTCTTGTTGCCCCATCTTGGCCAGTGGCAGAAATCAATCTTTTCTTTCATCCATTTAATCTTTTCCTTTATTCTACATTCCTCTTTTCCACTGTGTCCCACCTCTGCCCTGCATCTCTGCAATTCTGTGGTCCTTCTGCAATGTGGATCCCATCTATAATCTACTGATTATACTGCTATCTTCCTTACTTCAGTATTTGCCTTTATCCTGCATTACTCTGCCTCTGTCCAAAGCAGGAAATCTCAGGACTTCAATTTTACTTCCACGCCTCCAGCCATCTTTTCAAGGACGTTAGATAGCATGGAAAGGATTCCTTATGGCCACAGTCAGTACTGGGTACAGGTTGAAAGAATACATTGGACAAACTTTGGCTGCTAATTCCAGCCAAGACCCCTCACTGTGACTTGTGCAAAAGACTTAACTTCT